>NKZP01001046.1:0-185642 GCA_002370765.1 Metschnikowia similis
ATCTAAGGCATCAACAATGTACGGGATGTCAGGAGAGTCTTTGTTAAAGATACCCCGAAAACCATCCGGAGTCCGTATAGTGTATTCAAGATGTAACCGTGATATTGCCGAGAAATGTTCGGCAATTAAGTAGTAGATCTCAGGAACACGTAAGCTGTTCTTGGCACAAAGAAGTACCGGGACAATCAGCAGCAGGAATGAAAGTCTCATAATCTGTAATCTCTTATATTCTGTATCCGGATCAAGACTTGGATGATCCGGTTTACCATAGAGTTTCCAGTGGGAGTGACTTTGGCTAAAGTCTAGTATAGTCTTCATAGTGTCCTCTAGGTATGTGAAGACTTCTCCATTGGGTTCTGAGGATTCAAGTGAAGCCTCACTTGAATCTACACTACAAGTATTTCTTGTGGGTCTGGAATTGGTGGACAGTCTATTGACCATCAATTGTGAACAATTAAAAAATTGACCATCAATTGTGAACAATCAGCTCATCTTTTTTTGTCCTGTCACTTGCCCTTTCGTACGGTCACATATATCTTTGAATGCGTGTGTTTACGAGAGGCCTAATCCTCAGCCTCTTGAGTTGGTGAAGGCCCACTCCAATATTACAAAAGGACAAGGCTTCCCAAGCTTGTAAAAGTAATCAGATAAACCACGGAGGTGAGACATGCCCAGAATGCCCACGAATTCCAGACCCACAAGATATTCTTTCGTGTAGATTCAACTGATTCACCGCTTGAATCCTTAGAGCCCAATGGTGATGTCCACACATACTTAGAGGATCCCACGAAGCCACTCCTTGACTTTAGTCAGAGTCAATCTCTGGGAACCAAGTTACGATCCCTCCGGATAGACAAAAAGGACACCAAGAGCGCAGGAATATCATCGAGCAGTTTGCTCTTGCTAAATTTCCTGGGAAAGCTTTTTCGGATCGGTTATTAGTTCTCTTGAAACGCTCAAAGTTTTTGGCCAATGCAAGAACAACACTTGAAATGTGCTCGTGAAACTCTTTGTTTCGAGCCTGTTATTCTCAAGTACAAACTTTGCTGGCAATCTGCTATCTTGTCTGGGGTTAAACCGTGATATATTTTGGCCGGGTCGTTGATAGTAAAAGGTTTGGAGCTTGCAATTTGGGCTTTGAAAGGATGCAGGACAATGCTAGATTCCCTAGGCGAGAAGACACATTAAAAGGAAGCGTGGCAAGTAGGAGCAGTATCGAATATCCCAGAGGATGTGATGTTGCCTGGCCATCAATTTGATCCCTGAGCTTCCACCAAGTTGAATGTTATGGGTCAAGCCTGTACTTGAGGAAAACAGCGTCATAGTTATGGGTCGTTCCAGGCCGTCCAGGCCGTTCCAGGCCGTTCCCGCAAGGGAAGCGAGGCACCTGGAAAGGCTCTGAGGTCACGAGAGAAGACTTGCCCGCTCAGGAATAACAGATTGACATTTCATTGCCATTGAACCAGGGCTATAGAGAACCAAACCTCCGGTGCATCTTGGTTGAAAGGGGTCGTTCAAACAAAATGCCTTGCTTGTCCTTGGCCAAATCTCTTCGAAATTCTCCAACAAAGAATCTGGACCTTCGAACCGGCCAAGACCAAAAATAAAAACAAAAAGCGTATCGCTGGGAGAGCACCGATGGCACAAGGGATTCGAAATCGTGACGTAGAAAGAGCAGACCCCGCCTCGATGCCATTACCTGATGCTACTCTTCATCGAGAGCCCGCTAGTGAGCCTGGCTCTTCCCTCCTGGAGCCCCATTTGCTGTTGTAGAGACGACAAGGCCGCACTTTAAGCGTACTAACAAGAACAGGGCAGCCGCAAGTCCATGGCTTTACCAACAAGTTTGTGGGTGCAAGCGTGACCGCCACCTCAAATCAGCACGGACATGGGAGCCCGAGACTTTAAGCATTCTTGATCACTCGAGCATTCTCGATCACTCGAGCATTCTCAAGCAAGTCAATGCCAATGATACTAAAGAACATTTGAGTATACCTGGGCCGCTTTTCAATGTTCTCTCAGCAGGCGACTCATCAATAAGAAGAAAGCGTTGGAGCAAAACGAGGGAACGTTGGAGCAAACACGAGGGAACGTTGGAGCAAAACGAGGGAACGTTGGAGCAAAACGAGGGAACGTTGGAGCAAAAACGGAGAAAGAGTTGGAGCAAAAACAGAAAAAGCACTGGAGCGAAGGAGCGTGGTGAAGAATATCAGCAACCTCGGCACAGAAGGCTTTGAAAACTCAACCCGTGAACACTGAGGAGAATACCGAGGCGGTGCTTTTTCGGTCTTCTTTAGTCACCATAGTTTTCCGGGTCTGCCTATCCACCAGGCCGCACGCTTCAATCAGATTGCCAGCTGTCGCGAAGCTGGGCAATGGTGCACTCGCTTTGCAACTCTTTGGGAGGGTTGGGCAACTGTGGTACCTCCAAGGCGCCATTTTGTGCACCTGGTGCAAGATGGCTCCATTGAATAGCTGGCTGCAGGCAAGTTCTAGATAGAGAGGCTTTCCAGTCATAGATGTGCTTTGATTGGATGTGGTTTGATTGGATGTGGTTTGATTGGATGTGGTTTGATTGGATGTGGTTTGATTGGATGTGGTTTGATTGGATTGCTTTGATTGGATCTGCATCGATTGGATTGCTTTGATTGGATCTGCATCGATTGGATCTGCATCGTGGAGGATTCTGAATGGATGTATCCTGTAACGACCTTCGCTTTCAAGCTTAGATGCAAAGCTAGCACCAGCATGAGCATTAACCTGACCCCTTGACTGTGACAGAAACGAGTCCCAAAGACCGTTTGGAATCCATCTCTAGACGTCACTAAGGATCTGACACAAACACTATTTCTTTACTACTTCTAGCGAGCCATACGAAGGGAGTTCTCACATGCATTCAACTCCATGTTCCACCTCGCCAGTATAAAAAGCTCCATGTCAACCTCAAATAGTGAAGTACACTCCACCGACGCTACTGGACCACTTGTTTGCCATAGAAACTGCATGCACTATAGGCACTTGGCACGAGAAGGCCCGCCGTTTTCTTGATTTGAGATATCCGACGATCCTCCTTGCTGCTTGAAGTGTTGATCTTGAATCATTGACATGCCATGACCGACTCGGACAAGTGAATATGCCAAACGAACAGTATTTTCTGCAGTATTTGCTGCAGTATTTGCTGCAGTATTAGCTGCGAACGTATTAGCTGCGAACGTATTAGCTGCGAACGTATTAGCTGCGAACGTATTAGCGGCGTATTAGCAGCGTATTAGCAGCGTATTAGCTCCGTATTAGCGGCGTATTTGCTGCAAATAGCAATTTCGAACATAACCTAGATTGGAAAGCCGCGACATGGATGAACAGATTTCTTCGTCAGAGAAAATGAAGTTCCAGACGCCACTCGAGCGGCTCGGCCGCATGCTCTGGTGACTGAACTTGCTCCAGCTTCTGTTCTGGTGGATCCGCAGCTGCTGAGCAAGACCGGTGTGCTGTGCCCCTGGAATTTAACGTTGGAACGTGAGAATGAGGGCTCCTGTTGTTGAAAACCAAGGGCCGAGCGCGCTATGCTTAGCCACTGCGCATGTTTGGTTGCCAGGACAACCAGAATACTTCAGGCGATTTATGGGTGAATGCAGACTCGGCAGCTTTCATCAGTGCCGGACTTAATGTTGTTGAAAAACAAAGATTGAGCGCGCTATGCTTAGCCACTGCGCATACCTTGGTTGCCAGGACAACCAGAATACGTCAGGCGGTTATTGGGTGAAGGTCGATCCCCAAATATAAAAGCCTAACGGCCTGCTAACTTCAAAAGAGTAATCATACAAACCCCAGGTTAGAGTGTCATCAAAGATGCCTCCTAGAACCAGACCCACTAATACGATTGTATCTGCAACTGAGAAGGAAGTCCACAACTATCTCCATAATACCATGGCTGTGTTATTCGAACTTGGATCACCACTGGACGTTAGTCCATGGTTACTCTATGGTCCTCCAAACACACCCATGTATGATGCAGACCAGGAATTATCTAATCTAAAAATGTTGAATCAGACCCAAGTTTTCATCATCACCGTATGCAACTTGCGCCCGGGTCTCGAGCTTTTTTGGTTCCACAGACGAATTGAAGGAAATGCAGTGGAGGCTACGCGGCGATCACTGCTTTGGAGCTGCAGTATCTAAGACGCCATATCTCTCTGATCCCCGGAATTCAGGGTGAAACAGATTTTTTAGTGTAAAACAAATCTTGTTGTAATTCGCATCACGAGCTTTTGGCACGGCTTTGCACTTGGAGATTGAATGTACTCATTGATTACTTGAGGGACGGTATATCGATTACTTGACGGACGGTGTCATCGATTACTTGAAGGACGGTGTCATTGATTACTTGAAGGACCGTGTCATCGATACTATTCCAACGTTAAAGTGTTAGATCCACCATGGGTAGCGCCCATGGATACCAATTTACCTGCGACGTACGCTACAAGTGGACGCCATGGTTACCCCCACTTGGAGAGACACAGGCGCTATCCCGACCGACTATCTCCGAGACTCAGACGAGATGGCACCCGCGGCATCTTATGCGATGTAGCGCCGTGGTTTTACCCAAATGCAACGTCATGGTTTTCTTAGATGCAGGACCAAGACCCACTTCGAGGCGCCATTCATAGATAAGCCAGACCAGGACTTATCGGGACACCTAAGGCCGAACGTGTATAACACCCCACTCCGACCAAGTAGGCGCCATCGTGCTCCGCCGGCTGAAAGTGGTGCAATCAGGACCACGTCTCACGCGGCCCGGCCAGTTTTCATCTATATAAGTTTGGATGATCCCCCTTGTTTTAGGGATCATCAACGAATACACCTTCTCTTGAGTACTTGACGCTAAAACAACTACAAAAGAACATAACATAAAGTACTCTGCATAAATCTTCTTGATATCATCCCCCGTAGAGAACTCCAATTGGAGTGTAATTGGAGTGTAACATTCTTGACTTTCGAATCTTCTAGTGCTTTCATGAGCTCTATGCTCTTCCATAGATTAAGATATCCATCGTGTCCGAAGCCTTTAAAAATTCCCGGAACACTCCATATTGACCCTGCGAGAGTATAACTTCCAAAGGCCTTTGGTTATCCAGCTGTGAAAGGACATCATACGAACCCAGGTTGGAGTATCATCTAAGATGCCTCCCAGAACCAGACCCACCAATTCAAATATATCTGCTAATGGAAAGAAAGTCCACAGCTAGTCCACAGCGTCTTCATGATACCATGGCTGAGTTGTCGAGCTAGGACCACCACTGAACATTATTCCGTGGTTACTCTACGGCCCTCCTAACACAATGGATTATGCAGAACAGGAGTTATCCGAACACCTGTGGGCACTGCATGCTCACCTGACTGTATACAGAAACAAAGGTTGAAGTGGTTGACAACTTAAGCCTGGGTGCACATTATGCACAAGAGCTTAGTTGATTGAACACTGTATCTCCCTCTACCTCCAGATTGAGCGGTTGTAATGACGACGGCTGCCGTTAAAGGCCCGTTAAAGGCCCCTTCTCTTATTTAGGGAAGGGACGGCCGCCCCAAAGGAAGTAATCAATCAAATAAGGAAATTGTTGGACTTTTTGGTTGTTAACATCAAGTACTTGAGAGAAGGTGTATTCGTTGATGATCGCTAAAGCAAGGGCGATCATCCAAGCTTGTATAGATAAAACTGGCCCGGGCCGCGTGAGACGTGGTCCTGTTTGCACCACTTTCAGCCGGCGGAGCACGATGGCGCCATTCTTGGCAGAATTAGGGTTTTGGGGCTTGCCAGGGGTGCCTTGACGACCCAACAAGTCCCAATCTGGCTTATCTGTAGGCAAAGTAGCGCCTGGGGAGGCATTTGTCCTGCATACGAGACATCCACGGCGTTGCACACGAGACAACCACGACGCTGGTACCGTTTCGTCGGTCAATCGTGTATCTACGACGGGCGGATACAAGGGGGACCGTCGATACCCGCCTGGAGGGAGACGTGCCCAGTCCTGGCCACCTATCTCCGAGGCCTAGACGGGGCGGCACCAGTTGCAGCCTATCAGTTGCAACGCCGTCCACTCGAAATGCACCTGGTATTCTGAGGTACAGGAACAATCCCGCCTCTAACCTTCGCCCCAAAATGCCAGTTTGGGAATTGTTCAGATTGGGACTTGCCCTCATGCCCACTGAGGGTGGTGCATTCAGGCACCTCTCGGAATGAGGTCTCATGGAGCCTAGACCAGTCTTCATCTATATGAGTTGATTCCCCTTGTTTTAGGGATCTTCAACGAAAACATCTTCTCTTGAGTACTGGACGTGAACAACCAAAGAATCTAACATCCCCCGTATTGTTTATTGTCACCTCCCCGTACTGTTTATTGTCACCTCTCCGTACTGTTTATTGTCACCTCCCCGTATTGGGATGGGTGATTTGCACCGCCTTCCTTGGATGTGGCAGCCGTTTCTCAGGCTCCCTCTCCGGAAAAGAACCCTTATTACCGTCACAGGTTGAAACCATGGTAGGCCTCTATCCTTCGAAAGTTGACATGGCAGAATTTGAATGACCCTCGCCAACTTAAAGCCATGCGATTCATTAAGCTATTATGGAGAATGTTGATTTTCATCTAATACCTTCGTGAGTCGGCAATAAGCATGTATCAGATCCAGGATTGCCAGGCGGATGCCAATTAGCAGGGGACTATCAAATAAACAGTCACTGTTTTAATGACCTTTCGCAGTTTCACTGTGTAATGCTATACTTAGACATGCATGGCGTAATCTTTGAGACAAGCATATGACCACTGGCAGGATCAACCAGATAACTATGAAGAAGTTATCAAGACTGGTAGTCCACTGACTCGTAGCAAAAAGATCTTTAGATCTGGGACTTGGATTTGGCATGGCCTAGTAATCCACTGCTTCACCTTGCCCTCTGATTCATATCCAGCACTGACGTTAACCCATCAACGCATCTGCCTTGACCCAAAGTAAACGTGAATTCCGTTGCAGGACCAAATTGGGGCATATCTGGTTCCCAAATAAAGAGCATTCATTAACGGCTGATCCCGAATAAGTGTATTTCTCTGGGATGACCTTTTGACCGGCTGACTGGGGCTTCCACGAGATATGTTTCTTGTGGATATAAAAGTGTCACCCATTGGAAGAGTCGCCGGGCCCGGCGCATCAGTCCTCCCTTGGTTTGGAGCGCCACTGACCGCCCGTTGCAGGGCTGTGCCGTCGTCATTACAACTGCTCAATCACCAGCATGGAAAGAGGCATTGTTAATGCACTCACTTAAGCGCTGGTGCACAGCGTGCGCGCTTAGACTGGCACCTTCTATTCCTGCATGCGGCCACGCACGTGCTGCCGCTCGCACGTCCACTCCGCGCCACCATCCGTTCCGCCACTCCGCCACTCCCCACTCCGCCACTCCGCCACCCCCCACTCCGCCACTCAACCACTTCATTCAACCCATTCGAATCCTTCAACCGCCCGGCTCCTTACCACGGCCCACACCCGCCCCTGCCGGCGCGTTCTTCGTGGCCACCGCTCATTTGCACCCATGCGCGCGCATGTGCAGGACTGCAGCACAAAATTTTCCACCGCCATTACCGCTCGTGCTCCTTCCTACTCTCTCGCTACCGCCTCGAAGCCCTTCCCCGCATGTTCCGCACTGTCTTGAGATTCCTACCGACTGCCAGCATCCTGAGGGCCCTGGCGGCTGTGCAGGTGCAGTCCCCGGCGGCCCTCGGGGCCTTGCGGCTGTCGCTCCCGGCGGCCTCCCGCCAGTTTTCCGCCGCCCGGCTCTCGCTTTCCGATGCCAACCACCTTGCCGCCGTGCCCTCGTCCTACGAGGACGAGAAGCTCATCATCGACGACATCAACAAGACCTTGGGCGAGAAGGATATTGCCAACGCCGCGCGCTTGCGCAACATCGGTATCTCTGCTCACATCGACTCGGGCAAAACAACCTTCACCGAGCGAGTCTTGTACTACACTGGGCGGATCAAGGCCATCCACGAGGTGCGAGGACGGGACTCTGTGGGCGCCAAAATGGACCATATGGACTTGGAGCGTGAGAAGGGAATCACCATCCAGTCGGCGGCCACCTACTGCTCGTGGGAAAAGGACGCCACCGACTACCACTTCAACTTGATCGACACCCCGGGCCACGTGGACTTCACCATCGAGGTGGAGCGTGCTCTCCGTGTGCTTGATGGTGCCGTGTTGGTGGTGTGTGCCGTCAGTGGAGTGCAGTCGCAGACCGTGACGGTGGACCGCCAAATGCGGCGCTACAACGTGCCGCGTGTGACCTTCATCAACAAGATGGACCGCATGGGGTCCAATCCGTTTCGGGTCATCGACCAAATCAACTCCAAGTTGAAGACCCCGGCCGCTGCTATCCAAGTGCCCATCGGAGCCGAGGAGAACCTCAAGGGCGTGGTCAATATCATCGACCGCGTGGCCATCTATAACGAGGGCGCCCAGGGCGAGCAGTTGCGGGTCACCCCCGACATTCCTGCGGAGGTGGCCGACTTGGTCGAAGAAAAACGCCTGGTGCTCATTGAGACCTTGGCCGACGTTGACGATGAGATCGCTGACATCTATTTGGAAGGAGACGTGCCATCGGCAGACCAGATCAAGGCCGCCATCAGAAGGGCCACAATTGCCCGCAAATTTACGCCGGTGTTGATGGGCTCTGCTCTTGCCAACACGGGTGTGCAGAGTGTGTTGGACGCTGTGGTGGACTACCTTCCGCAGCCCAATGAGATTTTGAACACGGGCCTCGAGTTGATCAACCACGAGGAAAAGCCCGTGAAGTTGATTCCCTCCTCCAGCGACCCTTTTGTTGGTTTGGCCTTCAAGTTGGAGGAGGGCAAGTACGGACAGTTGACCTATATCCGAGTGTACCAAGGCAAATTGAAAAAAGGCGCCTACATGACGCACGTGAAGAGCGGCAAGAAGGTCAAGGTGGCCCGTTTGGTCCGGATGCACTCCAGTGATATGGAGGACGTGGACGAGATCGGGGCCGGTGAGATCTGTGCCACCTTCGGCATCGACTGTGCTTCGGGAGACACGTTTATTGGGCTGAACTCTACCAAGAACATCACCATGAGTTCGATGTTTGTGCCCGACGCAGTGATCTCCTTGTCGATCGAACCCAAGGCCAAGGACAATGGAAACTTCTCCAAAGCCATGAACCGGTTCCAAAAGGAGGACCCCACCTTCCGCGTACGGTTTGACCCCGAGTCCAAGGAAACAGTGATTTCCGGAATGGGTGAGTTGCATTTGGAAATCTACGTTGAAAGAATGAGGAGAGAATACGGCGTGGACTGCACCACAGGAAAACCCCAGGTCGCCTACAGAGAGGCCATCACCTCGGCCACCACCTTCGACTACACCCACAAGAAGCAGTCAGGAGGAGCAGGCCAGTTTGGCCGTGTGATTGGAGAGTTCAAGCCAATCGACGGTGAAAACAAGTTCTCTCAGCACATTGTGGGAGGTAAGATCTCCGAGAAGTTCTTGTTCGCGTGCCAGAAAGGATTCGAGGACTGCTTGGAGAAGGGCCCCTTGATTGGCCACCGTGTCTTGGGCACCCACATGCACATCAACGATGGAGCGCTGCACATGGTGGACTCCTCGGAGCTTTCGTTCCGACTTGCCACCCACGGTGCGTTCAGGCAGGCATTCTTAAAGGCCAATCCCGTGATCTTGGAGCCCATCATGAGTGTGGAGATTAGCGCTCCCAACGAGTTTCAGGGTCCGGTCGTGGGGTTGATCAACAAGTTGGGTGGAATGATCATGGACACCATCAACGGCCAAGACGAGTTTACCGTCACCGCCGAGTGCTCGTTGAACTCCATGTTTGGTTTTGCCACGTCGTTGCGTGCATCTACCCAGGGAAAGGGCGAGTTCTCGTTGGAGTTCTTGAAGTACTCGCAAACCTCGCCCCAGTTGCAGAAGCAGTTGATCGCCGAGGCCGAGAAGAAGAAGAAGTGATGTAAATAGTGTATATAGATTGAAATAGCGCGGTCGTCGCACCATCAACATTAAAGGCAGTGGACCCGGCACCAGCACACCAGTGCTACACTATACGAAAGCACTAATATTAGCACAAGGCTCGTATGACACAGTATATTAGTCGTATGTAGGGGCGCTAAGCTTACTTAGCAGAGAGTTTCTTCATGGCATCTCTTCTTTGCTTTCTCAACACCATGACCTGGAATCTCTCGAAGTCGGACAAGCCAGCTCTCTTTTGTCTGACAGCCAACTTCTTGGCCCAGGAGGTGGCGGCCCACTTGGCGTCAATGTCCTCAGAAGACCACTTCTTGTTCACGACGTCAGCGCTGGCGTCTCTGTCCAAGCCGGGCAAGACAATCTGGGTCAACACGACCTTGGCCAAAGGAATGGCCTGTCTCTCGACCTTTGGTCCATCAATCAAAACCTGAAGTTAGTAAATGGTTTAGAGCTAAGACAGAGCACCCCGTGGTGCCTGGTTTGGTTTTGAGGGAGACTAGTCCATCTAATTAATTGATCGCGAACCAGTCGGGCAGACCACAAACGAGCGGTCAGTTAAACCACAAAGCAAGCAGTCAATTAGACGGGCCAGCCAATCACGCATGACTAGTCCAGTCAAATAACACTGGCCCCCACGTTTCAAAGGTCTCGAAACAAAACAATGATCACACAGAAAACACCACGGGAACAGCTGCACGACCATGAGTTGTTCAGAGCCTGAATCAGCGGGGCGACTTCAGGGGCTCGGAGGAAACTTGCAACGGCTAAGAACCGGCTTCGGGAATCTCACATACTCTCTTTTGGTCGATGATATCAACGATGGTGGCCAATTTGGAGTTGTCGACCAAGACAACACGGCCCAATTCAACATATCTCCAGTTGGCAGCTTTGACGGTGGTAGACATAGTGCTGTATAGTTGAGAAGAAGGTCTTGGAGTCTGGAAAATTTTTTTTAGTTAGTGCGACTGAGGTCGCAGCCAGAGTGCATACAGCAGATGTGCGGGAGCGCTCGGGTGCACGGGTGTCGCCGCGGACAGCAGGGCTCCAGCCCTAGCGTGCGGCAGTCACAGCGCCACTGATGGGGTCAACATCCCATTGCATCGTTGCAGCTGGGCTTGCAAGAGAGGCTCGATAGACGACGCGTCATCACTTAGTCACATGTTGCGGAATAGATCAGAAGACGCTGGTATGGAGCTGGGCAGTTTGCAGACGATTGGGGGTTGGTAGTGTACACCCGTACACCTGTCGTGGACGGGGGCATCCAGGTCACGCGACCGTGCGGAAGCGAAGAAAAAGAGACACAGTCACGGTTCACCGACACTCTTCACAGCTGGCAGTATGTAATTTGATAGCAAGATGATGAATTAATTTGCGTTCGAGAGCCTGGCCCTGAAACACGCCTAGTTTCTTAAAGGGACCATGCGCCATGCGACCACTATATACCTGATTGGCAAAGCCGAACCCGACTAACACAACCAGACTATAGTTGCCACGTTGCCCGGCCTGGCACTGGATCTCTTGGTTTGGCTGTCTGACGCGCGAATGAAGCCGGATAGCGCTGACGTAGCCTTCTGTGCTGCTCGGTGGATGCAAAGGCTTGGTGGCTAGAAAGCCTTGAAGCATCCCAGTTAATGCCAAACGGACGGCCCTGGCGGCTGCATATCATAGCTTGTCAAAAAGAGAATATCGAGGCGTGGCAAGATTGATGGTTCATTTCAGAAATCTGGTCAAGAAGGGGGGTTTTGTCATGCTGAAGACCACCCAATAGAGGTGGCAGTGGAATCGTGCAGAAGCAGACTCTTATGCCCTAGCGCAGGATTCCTTGGTTTCTTTGCGGAAGCATTCCCTATTCCTGTAGTAAAAACCTTAACTGGACAGTTGCTGTTGTTTCTGGGATTTGATGGGTTTAGATGCACGATTCTGCATTAGTGGACCAACCCCTCCTTACTTGGAGCTGATGATTTAGCTTTATCTGGGGCTATTGGAGCAGGGCCTTTGGAGCTTCTTGGAACCCGTGTTTCCATGATTCTTCTGGTGGCTCATGAAAGTTGTTGATGTCTTCACTTGTTCCGTCTCCTGCCGTTACACCTTTTTCCTCTTCTCTCCTCTCGCACCCTCTCGTTCCCTATCGCACCCTCGTTCCCTATCGCACCCTCGTTCCCTACCGCACCCTCGTTCCATATCGCACCCTCTCGCACATGAAGTCTCAGCAAGAACCCTTGCACCATGACATCCACCCTGGAGCTAGCGGAACAGCTACTTGAAGGTACCTCCCTCGCACGTCGAGCCCACAGTACTGCAGTAACCAAGTGGCCATGCAGCTCCAACACTGCTGCCAGACTGGTAATATTGCTGCGCAACGCGGAGGCAAGGAGGTTTCGAGGGGCTCAACAGGGTCACGGCTTCCGTTCACCGTTTCCGATCACAATTCACAATTCCACCACACGCACTTTTGGTAAATGAGTTTGGCTGCGTGGCAAAGGCCAGGGCAATCATTGGGCAAGGAATCATATAAGCCCACGCTCCATCTCAGCGACAACATTAAATTTCGAGCTTGATCTAGAGGGGCAAATCGATCCGAGGGGCAAATCGATCCGAAGGCAAATCGATCCGAGGGGCAAATCGATCTTGGTACAGTCGCTCGAGGTGCAATTGCGTTTTTGGTGATGGCTCAGTCTCCCTTGTGAACTCAACATCGATCCCCTCTTTCAGGAAATGTTGGGCGGCTCAGATGGCAGCTCAGATGGCGGCTCAAATGGCGGCTCAAATGGCGGCTCAGTGGGGTAGTGCAAACTCAAACACTATCGCGGCAAACTTGTCTCGCAAGGCCACCAGCTCCGGACGCATACGCACTCGTCTACGGGCACTTGCCACTCCACGTGGCAGCTGGCACGCAACTGTTTAGCGCAGATGCACGGTCACCAGAGTGCCATCCCAAGGGTGTGAGAGCGGTGGCTCCCATTTTCCTAGAACGGAAAGCGCCGGCTCCAATTTCCTAGAACGGAAAGCGCCGGCTCCAATTTCCTAGAACGGAAAGCGCCAGCAGTCTTGCAGATGACCAGGAACCAGACCCGCAGGGTTCGAGATCAGCCTTTATGACTCCGTCACATGGCACGGCTAGACCACCCTTCCTTTAAAGGCCATGCACCCGAGGTACGTTACCAAGTACGCATCAATCTGTTCGCTAAATCAAGATAAGTGAATCAAGTAGTAAAAACTAGAAACACCACCCTTTTTACATTCTACACATGATGAATCTTGCTTTGTAAGAACTGACGAATAATTCTCCATTCCTAGCTAAAAAAAACAAAATATGGTATTTAAAGAGAATCAACTAGTTTTTTTTAATTTTCGGCTTCACCAACTCGACTTGGGTTTTGGAGTAAAGCGCTTCTATCACCTCCCCCAGACTCTTCAACATGTTCTGTGGGAAGTCCAGCCTTCTTGAGTGCGGAAACGCATGCGATGAGCGAGTGGACTCCATATTCCTGGTTTCTAACGCTCGTCCGAATTGTGCGGGGCCGGTCCAGATCGACGTTTGTCATGGAGTAACTAGAGTTATCATTAACTCCTAGTGGTCCTCTTGTGGGTACGTTGCCCGGGACTTGGTTTCCGAGTGGCCCGTTTTTGAAAACGTCTCCGGGTACTTCTTCCACATTTGTAATTTCAAATCCATCTGCTGGTTCAGGCAACAATTCTTCCTCGTCAGGTGCATTGCATGCGTCAGACGGTTCCGAGTCTTGTCCGTTTCGGGAACAGATAAGCGCTTGATCGAGTTTTTCAACGACTCCAGGTGGCTTGCAATGACGAATCCAGGTGGCTTGCAATGACGAATCCAGGTGGCTTGCAATGACGAATCCAGGTGGCTTGCAATGACGAATCCAGGTGGCTTGCAATGACGAATCCAGGTGGCTTGCAATGACGAATCCAGGTGGCTTGCAATGACGAATCCAGGTGGCTTGCAATGACGAATCCAGGTGGCTTGCAATGACGAATCCAGGTGGCTTGCAATGACGAATCCAGGTGGCTTGCAATGACGAATCCAGGTGGCTTGCAATGACGAATCCAGGTGGCTTGCAATGACGAATCCAGGTGGCTTGCAATGACGAATCCAGGTGGCTTGCAATGACGAATCCAGGTGGCTTGCAATGACGAATCCAGGTGGCTTGCAATGACGAATCCAGGTGGCTTGCAATGACGAATCCAGGTGGCTTGCAATGACGAATCCAGGTGGCTTGCAATGACGAATCCAGGTGGCTTGCAATGACGAATCCAGGTGGCTTGCAATGACGAATCCAGGTGGCTTGCAATGACGAATCCAGGTGGCTTGCAATGACGAATCCAGGTGGCTTGCAATGACGAATCCAGGTGGCTTGCAATGACGAATCCAGGTGGCTTGCAATGACGAATCCAGGTGGCTTGCAATGACGAATCCAGGTGGCTTGCAATGACGAATCCAGGTGGCTTGCAATGACGAATCCAGGTGACTTGCAATGTCTTGGGGGTCGCAATAGGAACCGATTCAAGATGATGAATTGCGGAATGGAGTCTCGGTCGTGTTGCCCCATGAGTGTTCTATCTGCAGTACGGATTGGGCCGTTTGTTCTGCAAGGTCCTGGGTATCTTCATTCGCTCGTGCAGCCACTTGCTGGGTGTTTTAATGACTTCTGCGAGTGAAGTGTAGCTTTGTTCCAATATCTGACGTAATTCAATATCGCTTTGTTCGCTGCGACTTGCCAATTCGTTGTTGTAGCCGCATTCTACTATCATCCTGTTCTCAAGTTGCGCAGGGAGTTGGCGAAGTTCCTCTTGTGTTGCGTCGATTTGACGTAGGTTCTTGTCAATGGCATCATGGTTAGTTTGGATGTTACGAACTGTCTGGTCAAGTTGGTCGTAGCCGGTCATCAAATCATGATGATTTCTTTGAATCGAAGACATCGTGTTCGCAAGGTCGTGTTGTTGGTCATCAATATTCGATTTGAGTTCTGAGAGGTTCAGCTCAGCCGCCCGTGCATGTTTCATAACATTGGCATCGGTTTCGAGAAGCCGATCGTGTATCTTTTGCATCGGTTTCGAGAAGCCGATCGTGTATCTTTTGCATCGGTTCCCAGAAGTCGATCGTGTATCTTTTGCATCGGTTCCCAGAAGGCGATCGTGTATCTTTTGCATCGGTTTCGAGAAGCCGATCGTGTATCTTTTGCATCGGTTCCCAGAAGTCGATCGTGTATCTTTTGCATCGGTTTCGAGAAGTCGATCGTGTATCTTTTGCATCGGTTCCCAGAAGTCGATCGTGCATCTTTTGATCCGAATCTGTGATGGCTTTGTTGACTTGCAGGATGAACTTTTGTTCTAAATCTTTGAGAGTTGCAAATATTCTGGATTGTTCGGCATTCCGGCGCCGTTTTTCGTCAGCAGTGTCTATGCTGTGTGCATTGTAGTTCTCGCAGTGTTCTTTAAATCCTTCACGAAATCTTTGGAAGTCTGTTTCTAGCTGTGATATGTCTGACTCTGACCTTCTAAAACGGCTAATGGCCTCATCCATTTCGACGCGATATTGCGAAAAAGCCCCCGTATGTCGTAATTCGGCGAGACGTTCGGCGATGTTCTTATCCGAGGCTTTCTCGTTGTCCTGAGAGCGCTTGAGTTGGTAGTCATGTGAGTTTAGTCTTTCATCCGTCTGTGCCTGCCATTCTTTGCTTTCTTAGTTCTCCTGCGATTCTAGCGTTGGCAATTTCTGTTGCTCTTGTTGCCTCAGGTGTGACTTCACTATGGATAACTTCCGCTTCGTCATCAATGACGGTGATGTGTGGCGTCTCTCTCGACGCTGGCGTTCGCTCTAGGTAACGCAATTGTGACGTTTGGGTAGTTAATCGGGATCGGTGGGTCCAAAGGCTCTTGGGCTGCGACCTCCTCGTCGATTGCGACGGCTGCTTCCTCCGCCTCGCGGGTAAAGTCTCGCGTTCTATGAAAAAGATGTCGCATGCCAAGACGATTTCCACTTTCTTTTGAGGTTGCTTGTAGTTGACCCAGATGCGGTGGACAGCACTGTTTCGCTGAGTCCCTAGGTATATCCCCCGGATGTTTTCATCTTCGAGTTTGGTTTCGTGCGTGCCTCTGAATCACGTCCTCTCCGAATGTAGGACCATGAATCGAATTCGGAACCTTGACACAATAAAGTAACTCTCGAGGAATCCCCCCTTTCGAGTTCGGGGTATGATTGTGAGTGTACACGGCGTGAAAGATGGCTTCCCGTTGTAACAAGTTTCGAAGATATTTGTTCGATGTGACCAGGCGTAACATGCATCGTGTCTTGTTGGTGATTACGCCGTTGTAAAGAGGACAATTCCTGTTCAACGTCATACATGGGTGTATCAGGAGGACCATAGAGTAACCACGGGCTAATGTCCAGTGGGGACGTATGTTCGAATAACACAGCCATGGTATAATGGAAGGGAAGTTCGTAATCGGGTCAAACTGGATCGAAAGGGCCTCAAAGAAACGTCTGGATGGAAGTTCAGTGCCGTTGTCTTGGGTCACGAACGAAGTTTTTTTATCCGTAAACCGTTCATTCCAGCCGAACAAGTGTCGCTCGGCCTGGAAACGCAAATGGCGCTTGTCCTGGTGGTATGGAGTATTCATCGGTAATTAGTAGAAGGTAGTTTTCCTTACCATACGGACCGAGGTTCACCGAGTCAAGATGAATTCGATAAAGTCTTTGCGTCGCCGGGTCGGAAGTCGATCCGTTGTGTGATGTCGCACGTCCATGCAATTCGAAACATATCTCGCAGTCTCGAATTGCTGTAGCGTCGTCTGGTGTGAAGGAGATGCCGTCTCGCTTGCAAAGTTGTCGATTGATTCGCGTGCGTGCCCAAATTTCTCGTGAGCATAAAATGGAGGGTTGTTAACCTGCTTGTTGTGTAGGCCAGAATAATTGACGTCAAAACATCTCCCCGCGGTCCCTCATACTTTACTACTTTCTGCCACTGCATTTAAAGAGTGATTTCTAGAAGATACTTGCTCTCTGGCTCGTTCCCACGGTCGCTCATCTGGCCAAGTTTCAAAATCAGTCTATTGGCTCTCCCCTGGTCTGGGGAAAGTGCCTAAATCTGGATCCCGACTGAACCAATCTATAATCGCTCTGTGATTCAATGGCTGTTGGTTCCATGGTCGGCTGATCCCCTGGGTTTTGAGTTTCTGAGTCCGACTGAACCAATCTATAATCGCTCTGTGATTCAATGGCTGTTGGTTCCATGGTCGGCTGATCCCCTGGGTTTTGAGTTTCTGAGTCCGACTGAACCAATCTATAATCGTTCTGTGATTCAATGGTGGTTGGTTCCATGGTCGACTGATCCCCTGGGTTTTGAGTTTCTGAGTCCGACTGAACCAGTCCATAATCGCTCTGTGATTCAATGGTGGTTGGTTCCATGGTCGGCTGATCCCCGGGGTTTTGAGTTTCTGAGCCGGACTGAACCAGTCAATAATCGCTCTGTGATTCAATGGTGGTTGGTTCCATGGTCGGCTGATCCCCTGGGTTTTGAGTTTCTGAGTCCGACTGAACCAGTCCATAATCGCTCTGTGATTCAATGGTCGTTGGTTCCATGGTCGGCCCATCGCCTGGGTTTGTTGCGGTAGTTCTGACTCCCAATCTGGATACCTTGTAGGCATCCTCGTCCTGAGTGCCTACGTGAACCAAATTGAGAGACCGCTCGTCCTTGTTTGTTGTGTATACGCGTCCGTCTTCAAGGAACAACCCAGATTCGCGCTGGTCATTGATATCTTTGGTGCTGACCGTGAGGGAGGGTGCCCATAGGCATCTGAGTAGGATTCCGCCTATGGTGATGCTCCCTTTTCGCCGCGGCAGGGATGATGACTGCCACTGCCGTCTACCATTTCTGTGTGCATGTTTGGCAACGCTCGAAAGTTGTCAATGGGATCCTTGTTATCTGCCACGGAAATCTCGGCACCACTATCTATGATGAATGATTTCAAATGGGCGTGGCTAGCAAGGTCGTCCTTGGTTTTGTAACGGGTCTCGTTGATGATGAGTGATGGCTCACCACCGTTGGTATATGTTACTTTGGGGGGTCGTTCTTACAGAATCAAGGGTCTTATATGCAAGATGATTTACTTGTAGTGTAAGCCCCGCTTTTAGTGTAAACCCCCGCTTTTGTCAGTTGTTCCAAGTCTTCAGCAATCTGTCTTGGAACTTTGTCCTGTCGCGCTTGGTAGCCTCCTTGAAATCCGGCATGATCAAGACTGCAAGACTCCGTTCTGGGTCGGTGAGACGTGGACAATCCTTGGTAGCGTGTCCTTGAAAACAGTTCCAGCAAAGTTTGCATTCCTTGAGGTTCTGGGTGACCATTCGCAAGGCTTGGTCTCCGATCCTTCGTTCTGTGAGAGCAGTCGCGCTCAATCTGTTCGTGTTGGCGCCATTCTTGGCAACCTTGTGGGCGAGTACGGCTTTGGTGGCCAGGAGTTCTGATACCTGATAGAAGTCGTCATGGCAATTATATTTCTTCATGACTTTTAAACATTCAGCATAAACCTCCGGTGGCACCGCCGGGGATGTCTCCCAACGTGCCTCGCGCATCAGGACAAGTTTCGGCACAAGGTTGTTCTTAATGAGTGAGAATAGTTCGGCGCCTGATGTGGTATGGGTGATAAACTCAAGTCCCCATTGTTTAACCACCTCTGCCCCGTTTGGCTCATACGATGTGAGGAGTTGGCTGGCGCAGCCTTTGGAGGGCAATTCATCCTTCATGGTGGGAAAGTCTACAGAGTAGTCTCTCAACTCTCTTTCGATGACTGTCACTCCACTTTGATTGTTTCCTTTCCATGTGCTGACAAGAACCTGAATCATATTTGCCCTGATTCCAGCGCGTTGACGCGTGTCTTCTCCACCCTTTTTGACTCCCTGGGCGATAGCTGAAGTGACTTCGCCCAGGGTCTCCAGGTCCACGAGAGGTACCGAAGAGACACTACCTACTGCCGGAATCACGTCTATGATCGTTTTGGCAATTTTTCGGTGTGCTCGTAAATAAAGGGATCTGATTTATCTTATCCACAACGGTGCAGTGGGAACTCCTGTCGGTTGGACTGGCGCGGGGGTCTCCAGTTATATTGTTGCACTGTGAGATACATACGTACACCACAGTACAGGCAAGCTGATGCATGGGCTATGCGACACGCATAGCAAGAGTGCAGATGAGCCACCTCCTTCCTTAGGATGGTATGGGCTGGAACATTCACCAATGTTCAAGACAAAGAAGAGGCGGAGACTAGACTCCGCCCGGTCATGTATAAATAGAGCAGCGGGAGCGCGGATTGACATATCTCCCTATTGATTCTGAGCGGTCAATCACTGAACCCTAGTTAAGTGTTGCCTGGAATATATTATCATGACTATATTGAGACGTAAATATGAGGATGCTCAAGACTCCGAAGAGGAGGTCTATGACCCTCATATCAAGACTCTATTGAAGGCAAAAGAAACAGAGGAACCAAGTTATGCGCGTGTGAGACTGCACGCTCAACATATATAATTCCCTACACGAGTCTCTCGTACAGTCCTACACGAGTCTCTCGTACAGTCCTACACGAGTCTCTCGTACAGTTCTATACGAATTTCTCGTATAGGAATCACATGGTGTATCCCCTCTCGTGCCCGAGACCTTCTCGATCTAGTTATTGTGCACTGGTGTCTATCCGGTATGGGGACTGCATAGTCCACCATCACATGCATGCCGAGGAACCATCACGCGTCAACAGTTTTGGAATACCCCGGTGATTAATGAAATTTACTAATGGGAAGTTTTAGTTTCGATTCATCATGTGCAACCTTGAAGATTATTACACCTCTTCAATAGCTAAATCCAGGTTTGTTGAAAATAGATAACGAAACTTAGCGCAAGTCAATTAAAATTAGCTACAGAGTATTGCATAAGAATGTACAAGCAATGATGTATGGCTCCAATTAAAATTGGGATTTCAAAATACACATGTCTTTATCTGATCATACCTCACTTTGTCCAAGTTGAATATGGGACAGTAATGATGGTGTAGGCTCGAGGACCAGGAGTGACCACCTCAACGGAACAGGTAGCGGCATCAGAGCAGTCTGATGGGGTGTATGTTCCTGGAGTTGGGTGGTCACTGATTCATGAGGGACAGCAGTGGTAGTGTGAACTGGAAGTCCGGAGGTGATCACTTCAACAGTGCATGCAGCTGCATCTGACCAGTCACATGGGGTATAAGTACCTGACTTGTATTTCTTGTGGTGTAAAATGAAGAGTGCCGTCAATAGCGCACTACGATTTCTAAAACAGCTTACATGGTGGAGTGGTGGTTAAAACGGTTTACTGCGAAGCTATAATACACGCTGAGTAGTATCTTGTAACCTGTGCACTGAAATTGTTGTCTCACTGTTACGGCTGCCAAAAAGAGTACTAGAAATAAACGAAAAATGTGTGTGTGTAACGTTCTCTACATCATAGAGAAGCTTCTCTCTATTAAACCTGTCCAAAAAGACTTGGGGGTAGATATCTTGGGGGACTTACCGCACTTGCGACCTAAAATTGCTAAAGAAGGTTTCGAATTGCAATGTATAGAGGGATCGAATACGACTTCTGGCCGTATATTTATGAATACATACATGAATTGAATTAAAAGATGATCACCTGAACTGCGATTCTGTGCAATGAGAATTACAGCAAAAACTGCTGGATAGTGGTTATAGATAATTCATGCAGATACCAATAGACAGTATCTTGTAAAAGTGATAGTAGCTAAGCAAGTGGATTCTTTAAAAACAGGGAGGGAAATCCACATGGGTGAAGCTTAATAATATGCCTTGCTTTTACAATTTGGCGGGTGCTTAGTAGATAAAATGGTGGTAGAAAATGGAAATCCTGTACACTCAACTCGAGGTGGTTTACAGTTGAGCGCTTCTAGGCATAGATTACACTCATTACAATTACGGTGTAGATATAAGGACAAAGAAAATACCAACAGATTTAGACTTTACATACTCCAATACAAACTACGTTCTCAGATGACACCCAGGAAAATGGAATAACTCATGAAGCCGTACATCCCTGAATGCTGGTGAATACCAAATATGATGTGTTGGACTCCCCATGGGTAGTGTGCTACCCATAGTGCTCAAAGTTAGACGCGGTATGCGTCGGACCTTGCCTCTATGCTCGGTCCGAGCCGCCCTGTTTCCCTTGCTCCGAGTTCTAGACCGTAATCCCTTATCTCGAGAGGCTTATCGTCGACCAGTCGGCACGACTAGCCCGATGAAGGCTCTAGCTGCCGAAGACGGTGGCGCAGTTGCACCCGGCATTTCTATATAACTCGGGTGATTCCCCTTTATTTACGGATCAACAAATACATCTCTCTCAAGTCCTTACACCTATCGAACCTGACACCTGGTTGAAATTATTTCCTGTTACGGTTCACCGAAAAGAACTAGAACGAAAACACTAGGGTGGTTGTAACGTTCTCTACATCATAGAGAAGCTTCTCTGTATTAAACTTGTCCAAAAAGACTTGGGCGTAGATATCTTGGGGGACTTACCACACTTACGACCTAAAATTTCCAAAAACGTTTCGAAAAGGTATAGAAGGATAGAATACAAGATCGGCTAATTAATAAAGACATGGTAAATGAAGCTCAAAGATGATCCCTGATGATTGCGAAGAAATCCGGTCCAATGAAGGGAGGAACAAACTGCTTGAATAGTGGTGGTTATGGAACATTCGTGCAGATAGCTAGAGAAGATCTTGTAAAAGAGATGTAGTAGCTAACCAAGTGGATTCTTGAAAAAACGAAGATAAGTCACATGGGTGATGCTTATTAAACCGGCACCCGATCCAGGAAACCGGCACCCGATCCAGGAAACCAGCACCCGACTGCACACGTGCTCCAAATGAGCAACTCGTGGATGGATATTCAGCTGGGAGCGCTCTTGGAGTGTCCCTGCTCCTTCTGGTAAACATTGGCTGTTGTGTGCAACTGAATGCTGAACAAGTGGAATGTGGGGCACTCTTCATGACTTTTATAATCTAGCTGGTGCTGAATACGTTTAAACGGTAGTAGAAAGGATGGAATCCAGTGTACTCAACTCATATGGTGTTCAATACTAAGCACTTGTAGGCCTAGATTACACTCATTACAATTACGGTGTAGATATAAGGACAAAGAAAATACCAACAGATTTAGACTTTACATACTCCAATACAAACTACGTTCTCAGATGACACTCTAGAACAGGAAAATGGAACAGCCCATGAACGTGTTTGGCATAAATGCTGGCGCATACCAAAAATGATGTGGAAATAAACCAGACTGTATAGGTGTACCAATAGATGTGTTAGATATTGAACATCCAGAACTGCAGGTGTCTTTAGAGAATCAGCTTACGAATTCAAGATATCACGAACAAGATTAGCAGGTTCAAAGCAATGAACATGCCAGGTTCTTGTAAGGCGTAGGACTAAAAAGACGTGTATTCTTGACGATCCGTAAGACAAGGGGACATCCGAGTAACATAGAAAGGTCTGCCACGACTGCCTGTATTCGGGCCGTGATCGCGAGACAAGGCTTAATCGGGCTAATCGGGCTAATCGGGCTAATCGGGCTAATCGGGCTAATCGGGCTAATCGGGCTAATCGGGCTAATCGGGCTAATCGGGCTAATCGGGCTAATCGGGCTAATCGGGCTAATCGGGCTAATCGGGCTAATCGGGCTAATCGGGCTAATCGTGCCGAATGCCCGACGAGAAGCCTTTCGAGATAAGGGTTTACGGTCCAGGCCTCGGAGGAAGGGAAGCAGAGCGGCTCGCTCCTTTGAGCGCATGAGCGTGGCACACTATAAAGACTAACAGGATGAATTAGGAAATACACTCAATTTATCCTTACAAATCAATCTATTTTGTTTTTCTCTTATCCACCAAAAAACTATATCCTACTTTATCTAATCACCTCTACAAGTTTTGTCACTGTCTCGGTACCTACAAATAATCCGAATTCGCCCATTTCTATGATATATTTTTCATTGTTTGTTGATCAGCAAAAACTATGAAAAGGAATAAAATTTCTTCAACTAAATAGAGCAGAATATCTATTAGTACTATATAGATCTATATGTTTTAGTGCCAGAATATCAAAGCTCTCTCCGAACCCAATATGTACCCTTTGGGGTGTATAATATCAGCAGGAGAATAAGATTTATTTTCTTTTTTTCCCATAATACCATCTCTATGTCCGCCCAAAAAAAAAACCATCTGAAATGGTTTCCTATGGGGCATGCAATGAGAGTTCTATTAATAGCCCTTAAAGCTTCATATTCAAGAGTTTGATAATAATCAGTAGTTGATTTAGATTGATATGTTGATTATTAGCGAGCCAAGTGGATTTGACCATTTCCTTAGTATATAATAATGGGCATTAGTACATCAGCAGACCATAAAACGGTTAAAACCACCACAACGAAACCAGACCAGATGATTCCGGAATGACGGAAAGAAGAGGCCTCGAACCTGTGGATGTTCAAGCTGATGCTTGCTATGCTGAATAGTAATGCTAGGAGAAACCCGAAAAAGAGAAGAAGAACCACCATTGGATTATCGAGAATTTGAAACTTAGTATCCCCGCTTTCGAGTTGTAACAAAGAGACCACAATGCCAATGTTCACTCCAGAGATGAAGATGGAATTGAAACAGAGCGTAAAGTAAAGCCACGACACTACGTAGTCGTAATCAGCCTGGTGCTGAATTTGGTAGTCGTTGGAAGTGCTGAAGAATGTGGGGTCGTCGAATACTTGTTCTTGGTTGACACGGATTAGATTCAGCTTGTGCGTGAGTTCCTCAGAGTATGCCCCATTGAGACTTCCTGAGGTCCTGACTACATCTTTCATGCGGTACTTGAATTTGATGAATCCCAACACCAATCTATTGAGAAAATTGTCCTGGAGAGAATCGTTGCTTGTGATGAAAATTGAAATGGATTCTTCTAAGATGGATCTTCTTTAAGTATTCAAAAAAGAAGAAAAAGGATCTTATTATACTCAATCAAGATTTCTGCAATGCGTTCATGGAGTTTTACTTGTCCACTCGACAGGGTTGCTCTTTTTCAAAAATTTGAGGGGGTGTGTAACCTCAAAGCTTGAGCAGCGGGTTAAAGGCTCGTCCCATGCAAATGTCCGGCTTAGTACGGGCTTAACATAAAAAGTAGGTATGAGGTTGGGGCCTTAACAGTATATGCAGGTCTAGGCGGGTTCGATCGCTCCCGGAGTGACACCCAGAACACGATGGCCTTTTCCGTTGGAACACTGCTGGCCAGACAGACCTCAAGTCATAAATGCAGGAAGAGGTTTAAGGGGAAATTATGCAAGGTTCAATAGGCGGACTTGTTCCAAATTCGCTACATGTGATTCTCCAAAAGATGGTAATTTGGAACTAATATCCATGAATGTGTCAGGTTCTATAGATGTAAGACTAAGAGAAGGAAGTATATTGTTGATGATCCGTGAAACAAAGGGGACACATCCGAGTTATATAGAAGCCGGCAGCGACTGCGCCCCGTATTCGGGCCGTTATCAGGAGATAAGGACTTTATCGGGCGAGTCGTGCCGAGTGGCTGACTGATAAGGCTTACTGAGATAAGGGCTTATCAGTCTAGATCTCGGGAGAAGGGGACCCTAGGGGTCTGGACCGAGCATGGAGGCGAGGTCTGACGTCATACCACGTCTAGCCGTGCATCGCAGTTTGAGTGTCTATGGGTAGTACACTACCCATGGGGAGCCTAACAGAATGCATGGCGTAGTCAATATGGTGGCTCAATCAGACTTTTGCGAACGGGGTAATTTTACTTGTTTTAAATAATATATTGTGGTGTGTAAATTGCGCTTGTCTTAAGAGCTCTTGGTTTCCTGTTCGTTCCAGGTTTTCCGGAGACTTCTGGTCACTGCACCCAAGGTCTGCCAGATGTCCAAAGTTGGCGCAGTCGCAGCAGTCGCCGCAGTCACGGTCGCGTGGTTGGATGCACCCTATTTTTTTATTCTACTCCACTTCCACCTACTTTCCCCACTTCCACCTACTTTCCCCACTTCCACCTACTTTCCCCACTTCCGCCTACTTTCCCCACTTCCACCCACTTTCCACTTCCACCAATTTCCCCACTTCCACCTCCTTATTCCTTTCTATGGCCTTGTGGGTGACTCCATGCTATTTAAATGGGTCCTGCACACACCATCACCGTACGCGGCCGCGGCTTCCAGTCAAAGCGTCCTAGCCGGGCATAGTCGCTGGATGTAGGTGACTTTCCAGGGCAAGATTCCGGACGAGGGTGGGTCGACGAAAAGAGAGAAGGTGATATCACAAGAGGCTTAGATGGGGGTTCAACGGAGTGGCAGGTGTGGGGGACGGGTGTGAAGATATACGCAGGAAATGCGCAATTGTCCATAATCACGCGGTGAAAGTGTGTTTTGACAGGTGCAGCTATGCGAGAACATGTCTTCGAGCACACCCTGCGGAGCACGTAAGCACATGGTCGCCCTTTCCACCCTCTCATCCTCTCTCTTACGCGCCCTGACACGCCTCTGACACGCCTCTGACACGCCTCTGACACGCCTCTGACACGTATTTTATTCCCGACTGTATCACATCTTGTACACTTTCTTGCATGCCGTCTGTCAAATTGTATGCCTTCTATCCTTTCTTCCATCCTTCTCCATCCTTTCTTTTGTCCTTGTCCATCCTTTCTTCCATCCTTCTCCATCCTTTTATCCTTCTCCATCCTTTTATCCTTCTCCATCCATCCTTTTATCCTTCTCCATCCTTTCCTCTTGTATCATGTGCCAGACGCTCATTGCAACAGCACGACTTTGGCGGTGCGCGCAAACAATTCACCTCGTATGAAAGCATTTCGCCCAGTCATGAACAACACCAAGAAAATCGTGCAACCAGCATGGCACCAGCCATCCACCACCGCGGCACCCGTGCTTAAGCTTTACAACTCGCTCACGCGCAAAAAAGACCCGTTCGTGCCCATCTCGAACAAGCGCATCTCGTGGTATGCGTGTGGCCCCACGGTGTACAACCACGCCCACATGGGCCACGCCCGCAACTACGTGTGCTCGGACTTGAGTCGCCGCATCTTGCAGGACTACTTTGGCTACGACATCCTATTCGTGCAGAACGTGACTGACATCGACGATAAGATCATTGTGGCGGCTCGCCAGCAACACTTGTTCAAGCAGCGCTTTGTGCAGGCGTACCCGGCGGTGACGCCGGACTTGGTGGCTTCCGCTGAGCAGTGCCTTGGCGAGTACGTGGCGTCCAACTTGCCGCAGTTCTCGGGCGACTTGCGCTCGGCGTTGCCGCTGTTTTTGGACTCGTTGGACCTCGTGGTCTTGGCCCTGGAAAACCCCAAGTTGCCCATGCACGTCAAGGCCGCCCGGACGGCCCACCGCGCCATTTTCCTGGCGTCCGATGTGGCTGGTCTGCTGCCTGAATCCGTGGCCGAATTCTTGTCGCTGGTAGAGGACGTGGTGGTGCCTTCCTTGGATCGGCGCTATGGTGCCACCGTCACGGATCCGGACGTGTTCAAGGCGTTGCCTGCCTACTGGGAAAACAGATTCAATCTCGACATGCAGCGCTTGAATGTGCTTGAACCATCCGTCACCACCAGGGTGCTGGAGTTCGTGCCCGAAATCGTGGAATTTGTTAGCCAAATCATCGAAAACGGCTTTGCCTACGCCACTGCCGATGGAAGCGTTTATTTCGACACCGTGGCTTTTGAGACCCACCCAGACCACGACTACGCCAAGTTGCAGCCCTGGAACAAGGGCTCATTAGACCTCATTAATGAGGGCGAGGGCTCTTTGTCTTCCAGCTCCGGCAAGAAGAACCTGGCCGACTTTGCGTTGTGGAAATCCTCCAAGCCCGGAGAGCCTTCATGGGAGTCTCAATGGGGCAAAGGAAGGCCTGGCTGGCATATTGAGTGTTCCGTCATGGCCAGCAATATTTTGGGCGACAACATTGACATCCACTCTGGAGGCGTGGACTTGTGCTTCCCTCACCACGACAATGAGTTGGCGCAGTCTGAAGCGTTTTTTCAAAACAAGCAGTGGATCAACTACTTCTTGCACAACGGCCACTTGCACATCCAGGGACAGAAAATGTCCAAGAGCTTGAAGAACTTCATCACCATCGAAGAAGCTTTACAGACATACACGCCGCGCCAACTCCGCTTGGTGTTTGCATTCGGAAATTGGGAGAAGCCGCTTGATTTCAAGGACTCGCTAGTCCACGAGGTCAAGGCTTACGAGTCGTCGTTATCCAAGTTCTTTACAACCGTGAGGGCATTAAAGACTGATCAAGCCGAACATCTGGAGACAGCGGCACAAGTTTCTAAAAAGTTGGGGGACTCTGAGAAGCAGCTCCTCAAGGATTTGGCCGCGGCGCAGGCTGATGTGCATTTGGCCTTCTGTGACAACCTCTCGTGTCCCGCGGCCTTAAGGGCCATCAGCGACTTGGTTTCCAAAACCAACACGTACTTGCAAAGTACCGTGAGTGGGCAGAACGAGTTGAGAATCGAGCCGTTGATTGCCATCACCACATGGATTGTTAAGATTTTGAACATTTTAGGATTTGAGACGCGGCCTGATCGGTTGGGCTGGATCGATGGGAAGAAGCTGCAGGATGGCGCATCAGCAGAGGAGGTGGCTATGCCCTACGTCAAAAGCTTGTCCAAGTTCAGGGACTCTGTTCGGGACTTGGCAATTAATAAAGCAGAGGCCGGGGACTTTTTGCAAGCGTCCGACGCGTTGAGATCGGAGTTATTCAAACTTGGCATTTCGTTGGATGACCGGCCCAACGGTGCGGCTTTGGTCAAGTTCTTAAACGAGCAAGAGAGACAGGAGTTGATGACGCAGCAGAATCAGAAGGAGCAACAGGCGCGGGAGAAAGCCGAGAAAAAGAGGAAGCAGGCGGAGGAAAATAGCCGAAAGGAGCAGGAGCGCCGGGACAAGATGAAGATCAAGCCCGAGGACCTATTCCAGGACAAAAGCCTCTACTCTGAGTGGGACGAGCAGGGGCTCCCCACAAAAACCGCTGCGGGCGAAGAGGTGACCAAAAGCATGAGAAAAAAGTTGATGAAGCAGTACCAGGCGCAAGAGAAGCTTCACCTGGAGTACTTGAAGAGCGGCTAGGACCTCACGGAGCGCAGTGAAGTTACCAGAGGGAGTGCTCGTAAGAAAGGGTCAGGGGAGCCAGCTAATGAGCCAGCCAGCCGGCCATCCATCCAGCCAGCTAGCCAGCCATCCGGTCAAAACCAGCCCTCTGAGCTAAAGTCATCAATCTGTATAAATTCCAATACGGTTACGGTTTGGTCGCATCATGCAAGTTGTGGAAGGTGGCGCCAATCGCAATATCGAGTCTTGGTCGGATACGTTTATGGCCTGAATGAAGGTGCATACAAGGCCCCTTAGAGTTACAGGAACCATGACAATGGGCCTTCACCATTTCGACTCCATATTGGCCGCGGCACGCCCTTGTGGTCCAGCCTTAGCAACCACCGAAAGTGATCTGCATCAGACTCTAGGGGAATATCACGGGCACTCTGACCACTTGTGTCGCGGAAGGGCAAGGAAAGCGTCAGAGTTTCTAGATCTGTGCCCACGAACTTTGGGTTCATGCAGCCTTGAAACCTTTGTGAAGGAACAGTGTGAAGGGCGACGGAAGGGTTCAGGAGTATTTTCCGTGTGAAGCCAAAATCTTTAGTTGGCAGTCCAACAATGCTGCGAAAGGAATGATACGGGCATGATGCGAAAGGAATAATAGCAAAGGAATAATAGCAAAGGAATGACACCAAAGGAATGATACGAAAGGACTGGACAGTTGAAAGTCAGGGGACGATGACCGGAGCCGGGTCCGCTGGCATATACCCACGGATTTAGAGATTTAATTATGCCAACTTCTGAATCGAATTTCCTGAAATAATGAACACCAGCAGTTTGGTGTGCCATGCTCACTTCTACACTGCCTGACTCCCTTGATAACAGCTCACTAAGAAATCGTATACGAATTGGGGACTTTGGCTACATAAAGAACTGCAGCTTGACAGTTCCGTGCGTACTAAATCCTTTTCAGACTTGATCTGTTAGTCTTTGTAACGTCTGGTTCAGAGAAGTATCTGATGATGTCAATTAGGGGATCACCACATTGTGATTGCTGGCGCCTTTACAGCCCAAAGGGTCCCGATCGGGCTAGTATAGACGAGAATGGGATCTGAAACGGGTCTGAATCCTCGGAACGAGTTGCATCGAAGGTAGACGGGCGGATTTACGCAATGATTAGATATTGCGCTTTCTTGGTGAAATTAACGGGGTCGTTTGAAGCTCATATGAGTTGTTGTATTCTACCATTCATATGCTTCGTAGTTTTTTGTTCTTTTGTTACCGTCTAGGGATTAAGGATGTATTCGTTGATGATCCCTAAGTGGGGAGATCACCGAGACTTGTATAGGTGAAACTGGCCAGGGCCGGGTCACGCCTTTGGGCTCCATATCATCGCTACTTTCATCTTCTCTACACCCCCTTGACATTCGTTCGTCGTAAGCATATGTTGTATTATCGATATTGAAATAATGATACTTAGCATCATGTTTGTATAACTGAAAGGGATATATAAATTAAATTCACTTTCACTATCACGCAAAAATTTCTTTTCAACTCTTATTTGATTATGAAAACTGGATGACATATCTACATTTCTGTCAGAAAAAATAATATCATCATCTAATATTTCTTCAAGAGCTAAATGTATTTTGGTATTTTTGTATTTTTACAGTTAGCACTTTCTACCCATTTAATTGACCTTAATACTCAAATCATATATAAAATGACCTATAATACTGCAGATCCCGAACGCGCTTGTTGTTGCGTCCAAGTGAACTTGCCGCTGCAGACCGCCGATTGGGTTATATTGACGAGGATGCCTCTGAGGCGGGTCACCGACTCCCTTTCTGTAACCGCACATCGTCGCTAGTGAGCCCATGGGCAGCGCACTACTCATGAAGGAACTCCGGTGCAAACTAAGACATTCGCTTTACCCAATTCAATTTTATGACTATTTGCAAAAATACACATAATGAACTCTGTTTTATTTCAAGATATCTGTTCGGTTACCGACGCTCCCGCCTTGCAACTCGTGTATTTATGGGTGGCGCACTACCTATGGTGGATTGTGCTTAGTTTCTAAAAGTATCAATACTTCTGCTTCATTGCTCACTGGTGGCTTACTCTATCAGTTCTATTAATAACTCAACACAAAGTGTTTACGGAAATTCCCATTCAACCAACGGTTCCATCTTTCCTGCATACACTCTTCCGCTCAAAATCACTTAAATCGGGCGTAGAAAATCAGCCACTATCCCTTTAAGAATCTGTTTCCCTGGGGCATTCAAAAACCACTACGGTTGGTCTGGACTGCTGCACGCTTGGCTCGGAGCGTGGCTTCTCTGTAAGATAAATTCTCGGGCCGTGGCAGTGCGCTTCCCACGGGTGCAAAAAGGGCACACCCCAAACTTGGAGAATTGATGGCGCTATGTGCACTGCAAGTGCAAAAGACCCGTTCAGGATGAAAACCCCTTTTTTTATCTTGGAGGCATCTGCTGACGTTTCCGGCTGCGGTCTTTCGGGGCCCAGAGCAAGCTGAGCCTACTCCAACAAGTCTTCACGACAAGATACTTAAAGAGTTGGGGCCATCCGAACGAGTTGCAAGTGTGCATCAATCAAAAGACCTCAAGGTTTTACATCAGAAAGGTATACATGGACAGTTTGAAATAGGCCAATTACGCCATGACCGGAAACTCGCGTGCAGTGGTGAGGCCCAGCAACGAAGATACACGTGAGCTCTGGGAATCGGCTGTTTGCAACGATTACAGTCAGCTCCTGGCCATATGCGCCGCCATCGGCCCAGAAGTGGCGGGAATTCCGCTCAAAATGAGGGACAAAAAATTCATGGTGCAGGCGCCATGCAGGAGCAAAGCTACCCTCCGCCAGTGCTTGGCTCCACACATGGATTTGCAGCAAACAGTAGGTTTGGTGGATCACATTCTCGATGCAATGGGCAACGATAATTACTCGGAATATCAAAGTGTTTTAAAGAAGAAGAAAACAACAAGCGTGCCAGAACTCAATGGCGATAGTGAGTACCTGGTGCCGGATTCTGGAAGAACTTTGATCGGTCTCAGAGGAAAGTCCAAGGCAAATTCCGATGTCCAGTTAACTGAAACACAAGAAACAATCATCGAAAATCTTAACTAGTTAGAATGGAATACTTTCCCGGATAAGACGAACCAAGGCCACACATGCGGCGGTGATATACAGGCATGGGGATTCTACATTGATGAAGGAAAAGTTGTTGTCGAGCACTTTGTGAAAGAGACCTTGAAGATATAGTCAAATGTCGAATATCAAGTTTTAGTTCCATTGCTTGTTTGATGGAGGTGTTTGTGATGGGGAAGTGCTTGCAGATGCTACTGGCAACCACAGACAGAATCTAGTCCGAGGATGGAGTACGTAAAATGAAGACTTGTTCAGGACAACTATGGTTCCATAAACGCCTTGAGATGGTTTCTTCAACTCGATTTGTCTCCTTGTTCTATTTTCCTCTCCTACATCTTTATGGGATCAATCCATCAATGAATGATAACACTAGTCAATGAACTGAACCATAGAACATGGCCAACGAGCCCAAAAAACACAGACGAGAGCCTGGAACAGACTAAACCCACACATAACGAAAACCAATACCGTCCAATGGAGAATGATAGGGAGCCAGTGCTAGTCTATAGTGCCTTTCACCAGCCCTGCCCCTGCACTCTGTCCTTCCTTGTCTGAAAAAAGCATAGTGTTGTTGGAACGCCTTGTCCCATCTCTATATGTTAAGTAACATTAAGTAAATAAGCAGTATTAATAAATATAGTCACATATGTTATCCTTTTGTAGTTACTTTAACGTCAAGTACTCAAGGGATGATGTATTCGTTGATGGTCCCTGAAACAAGTGGGATCATCGGCTCTTGTATAGAAAAGTGTCCAGCCCGATCGCACTGGCTTCGGGCTGTTTTAAGGACTTAGCTGACTGGCAATCCTTATCCAGGAGAGTGACCAGCCAGCCGGGTGGCTGGTGTCGTTGGGAGATCCCGATGGGGTTGGTATGACCCGGAAAGAGTATCTGCGGCGAAACTTCGTCGAGGAAGCCACGACGTTCTAACGAAAGTGGCCGGTCGGCGTTGAACACGCCTCTATCGACGTGGGTCATCGAAGCTTTCCCCTTGCAACCACACGTCGCAGGTCAACTGTGTATCCATGGGTAGTGCGCTACTCATGATGGATCTAACGGAATACAAGTAACAAGTATTATATTCAGTTGTATACAAGAGTGAGACATCTTATGCAACGAGAGATAGTCCGCGAACATGTCAAGAATGTATACAAAAACGAGTATTTAAGCGAAAGGTATTAAGCAAGTTTAATCTAATTAATAATTTTAACTACAAGATGGAACTCACCTTAAATTTTATAATCTCCAAGATAATTTCAAGTATATTTAAGTTTCTCTAACTATTTTTTCTATATCTCTTTCTTTCATATTTATTAAACCTTTCCTTAACCTTGTATATGAATACTGAGCATTTTTAGATTGCAACTATTAATTTTAAGTGATCTAAAAATACTATAGAACTTGGTACACCTTTACAGTATACTTTATCGTTTAATTTAGCATCTGAATTCAAATAATTATAACCATACATTTTAGGACCACATTTTACCATCTCAGATTTTTTATTATTCACGCTACCATCTATTGTATCGTCTAAAGAACCTAAATCAGTATTACATATATTTTTAAAGCCAGTGTAATCTATAGATTCTCTTATAAAAACACTATCAGTATCACTATATATTATGTAGGGGCTATGAGGCCGTGGGCAAGCACTGCGGCTCGGGTAAGTTCGAGTCTGTGTCGGCGGCTTTCTTGCCTCTGATCTTCATTGGCAAGCATGAAGAGGACCCCAGCGTGGCGCAGGTGTTCGAGAAGGCCTGGAGCGAAAATGCGCCATGCATTAGTGAACTTTGACGTTTCGAGATCTATCTTCCTGGCGTTCAGTGTCTAGCCCGGTTAGGAAAGCCCAGGTGCCCACGTGGGGTAATTCCAGTATTGACTCACGTCTGAGTAGGCCAGGCGCCTGAGAAGGACCATGAATGCACCCTCCTGGCCCTTTCTAGAGCTATAAAGCCTAGACTCCAATGCCCTCTTTTGTCGCTGTTAAGCGCAATATATCACCCGATTGATTTTCCGAGGGATGGGTCGGTGAATTAATAGTTGTCCCCCAGCCTCTCTAGTGATTCCAACCAGTCGGAAAGGGTGAATGTGCGCTAGATCAGAGCCACTTCGGCCCGGGTGCAGGTTTCCAGAAATTTTGTCAATGATCACCGGGCCTGAAAAGGAGCACTGCTTCACGTATTCACCGTTTACCTGCGCTTTTATTTAGGCTCCCAGTGACGAAAAATGCTGAACCAAGGACCGTATGACTTTTAAAGGTTAGCTATTATATGGAGTCGATTCTGTAGCGAAGATCACGAGTCAGGCCGCTCGTCATGTTTGGTGTGCAAACTGGGCTTCACCGTTTCGTTGAGCCAGTTTAATGAGGCTAAGTCCAGGTAAAAATTGGATGCATCTCTTCGTTTGATGTCATCTTCCCGTATACAAAGCTGCAGGTGAAGGCCGGGGTTCGGGCCAGAATCAGGATGTGATTTCGTCGGTCCTGTTACCCGTTTTGACTTCTTACAGATCATGGCTCAAAGCTCCTGGTGATTGGTAACCCGATGTTTTGAAACAGGATGTGCCACTTTCATTATTTCCGGGCTTTTCAACGCCTCATTGTTTTGTGCGAGAGGCCCAGTAGCTGCCAGTGGCTGGGTGGATATGGGGATACGACAATTATCCGCCCAAAAGTGGTATGTAGTGTGTCATGTGACTGGCAGGCCCAGGGCTTTTCCTAGCAGTCAGCCTAGGATGAGTCATGGATGGTGATGTGGCGGCCGTTTCAGAAGGTACACTCGCTAACCACGCAGTCACCTTACTTTGTTCTATATTCAACTATATGCTACAGACCAACGGGCACGAGGCAGAAGGCCACAACACCCCAAAGAATTTGGGAGAGGCCTTTAGTGGCCTGGGGTATCCAGAGAAGTCTGCCCCTTTAGGCAATGACGCATGCTGGCGACCATCCGTATTTGGTCTTGAGAGTCCAGAAGTTGTCCCTGGGAGCAGCGGAGGTGGGTTTCTTGGAGGGGCGGCCATTGCAAGTTTAGTAGTTGATGAGGATGAAAAGCGGGCCCAAACCGCCTTCTTATATCCTTTTCGGTCTCCGCCGTATGCACTACGAGCTACCCAGTTTACCCAGGGCCATCAACTATGGACGCACGCTGCGGAAATGGCTGCGAAAAAACCCCGCGCATGGAGAGTTGGATGCTCTTACTCAATTAGGCCGCCACAATGGCCTAGCGGGCGGCCCCCACCAGCCGCCACGAACTGAATATTCACGGGACACTCATGAAAGCGTATTGACTACAGGCGATTAGATTCCCCTAAAGATGCACAACACTAAAGATACACTTGAGTGAGGGTAATTTAACAGTGGGCAGGCCAATCTCCGATTCCACCCCATTAATAAAGCCCACTAATTTTTTTTCTTTGCCAATTTCGCCAAAGTCACGATTAGCATACACCGGGAATGTGTTACTGAGCTTGAATGCAGTTCGTAGACCCAAATAGCGGTGCAGAAGTCTAAATGTTGAGAGTGTGATGTACTCTCCCACAGTCTGATGTAGTTTTCACGTAGTCTTCTACCAACTGCTTCAACTCTGGACCTTCTGTAGTCATTCCGGGTTTCTGCAACTGCGCAATCAGGAGGTAGAGGAGAAACATTGTTTATCCCTTCTTAAGCTCTCGGAGTGTGCACACAGACTTGGTCGTCAACATCTTCAACCATTGTTTTATCTGTGTGTAGTTGGGTGAAAATGCAGTGACCGCAGGGGAACTAATTTCCATGTTCCAACACTACTTTAGCCAGGGGCCCGAATTGAGCCAGCGAGTTGCGGTGATATCCCTGGCCGGCTTCTGACCGTATATCCGGAAGTTTGCAAGCAGTCATAATGTAAGCTTTTTGATGTAGCTGGTCCAGCCTTTTTGATGTAGCTGGTCCAGCCTTTTTGATGCAGCTGGTCCAGCCTTTTTGATGCAGCTGGTCCAGCCTTTTTGATGCAGCCGGTCCTTTTCTTGGCACTATTCTAGGGCCACGCCAAAATTTAAAAGTCACACTGGGGTGTAAATAGCTAAATCTGGCAAACGAGCAAGCAGAGAGGTCTCTCCATGGTTCGGAAGAGTGTCGTCCGTTACGAGGTCTCATTGTTGTCTGTCCTCTTTTGGCTTCTTCAAGTGGACCTTTCTCCGGGTTTTGGGAATTTGTAGCACCAGTGGAAGGAGTTCCCTGGACTGTCTACCCAAGCCACTAATGCTATCAATGTGCTGCACCGGTTAAATAAGGCTTCTGAATCGTGTTTTGAGACCGTCCTGTCTAGCTGAAGTTCGTTGGATGGGGCGGAGGCTGTCGAGCGCCAACTTCGTCTCTTCAGAAATTCATCGTAGACCAGCTGGCCGCTTTCCGTGTGTTCAAGAGCTCGGTGTCCTTCTCCAGGGTTCCTCCACGCCATTCGCTGCTGCATGGGTGGTGGCCCGTTGAACTGCCGTTTGACCGCCCCGTTTGAATCCGCTAAATCGTTTGAACTGTCACCAGCTCCGAATAAAGGACCTTTCTCCCGGATATGGACCACCGGAAGTTCCCTAGCAAAACAGAGTTCGGGTGCCTCCAATAGATCCCATTTATCCTCATAGTGGCTCATCGTTACTCCCTCCACAGATGACTCTCTTCCGACTCCTGACTGCTTGTTGCCTACTTCCCACAAAGACTAAGGTTGAGTTCCAAGAAAGGAAGTCCCACCAGACCCCAATTGAAACGCCAACAGTGCATACACTCGAAGGAACCCTGATTTATCGTATCAGAATTAGTCTTAAAATGTCTTTTTATGTATAATATCAAGGTTCTTGTGAGCACAAGCTACACGGTCTTGGCGAGGACGGCTGAAAGTATTAGCTGGATTTCCGAATGCTGCCTGCTGCTCTGCCTGCTGTGCTAATGATGATGATATGTCTTTTTTATGATGTAGAGGACCGAGGATGCACTGGTGCCCGACCACACCTGTCAAACTAAGGTGACTGTGGAAAGTCCGACCCAAAATTCCACAGTGAACTGCGGGGGCCTGACTCTTCGGACTCTCTTCCGGAATCTCTGTCGGATCCCTCTCGGGTCCCTGTCGGATGTCCCTTCTGGAGGACCAATTTCCCATCCTGTTCTTCCCGAGAAAGTGGCCAAAGATTCCTTTTCATTTTCACAATCGTTTAGCCCAAAACTTCCATTAAACGTGCATCTTTTTCTGGAACCGCTTGCTGGATCGGGTAGAGTCAAGAGTCCCTTGCTATATGCGGGAGCCGCCCCAAGATATCTCGACACAGACATTGGTAAAAGCACGCACAGCTGTCCGACAAGACCCTCACCTAGGTCACTTAGATAGGAAGGTAAACCCTTGCTACGATGAATACAGCCTTGACCTGTGGACATCTGTCCACGGTCATTTTCTGGCGCACCAGACCCGCGTTATGAGCCCGTGGCGCGGTGTGTAGTGGGATTCATGCCTATCACTGCGTTCCATGTCTATGCACGTGTATCGATGTCATGCCTCCGAAACCCGTGCATGTCTATCCTTTTTTTCCTCTCATCGTACATTGCCGACTGATTGACTGTATGCAGCACCGGCACCTGACTCTAAACACGTGCGCACCCGGCCCACCAGCCGAGTCCAACCATAGAGCTAAGAAAATGGACTGAGGGGAAAATTCAACTTTACTAAGTGTCGAGTCATTTAGACAGTCAGAAATTTATGTAGACAGTCAGAAATTTATGTAGACAGTCAGAAATTTATGTAGACAGTCAGAAATTTATGTAGACAGTCAGACAGGTAGACAGCCAGACAGTCATGTAGATAGCGGCGTAGACCCAGGCTGGACAGGTCAAGGCACGCGGCGCGCGATGTACGGGTGCGGTGCCCACATGCTTAATGACACGAACAAAGTGCTCCCCCTCATGTTCAGCTTGTCCACACGAGCCCAAGGAGTGGCCAACACCACCGTCAGCGCGGTCTCGGCAATCAGCGTGATTGTGGCCATCTTGTCAGTCATCCAGCTCTATTTCAGCGGCGCATGGTCCATTGCAACGACGGACATCAGTGGCATCAAGGCACAGGCCCTGGTCAAGAGTTCCCGGTCGTTTGGCGCGGAGGCGGGCCGGCCTCGCGAGAACTCCAAGATCTCGTTTGACTTGTCGGCCGACTTGACGCCGCTCTTCAACTGGAATACTAAGCAAGTTTTCGTTTACTTGACTGCAGAGTACGACGGCAAGAGTGCGGGCTCGGGAAGCACTGTGACGTACTGGGACAAGATCATCAAGGACAAGAAGGATGCCGTGCTCCACATGAAGAACGTCAAGTCCAAGTACTCGGTGTGGGATGTGGAGAAGTCGTTCCGAGGCCGCAATGCCACCTTGAAGTTGCAGTGGAACGTGCAGCCTTGGGTGGGGCCTTTGACGTTTGGCGAGACCACCACGCTGGTGCCGTCAACTTTCAAGTTTGCACTGGTTAAGGAAAAGTCCAAGCCGTGATCGGGGAAAGTTACACTGGAGAAAAGTTACACCGGGGAAACTTACGCTGGAGAAAAGTTACACCGGGGAAACTTACGCTGGAGAAAAGTTACACCGGGGAAAGTTACACTGGAGAAAAGTTACACCGGGGAAAGTTACACTGAAGAAAAGTTACATTGAAGAAAAGTTTCACTAATGAAAAGTTACATTGAAGAAAAGTTACACTGGAGAACCGGAGAAAGGTCTACAAAAGTCCACACCCGGACCATCCAGTTTCTACTGGTCAAGAAGAACAGCCCCAGCCGTTCAAGCTTGCACTGGTCAAGAAATGTCCACGCTCGGCCCTTTAGAAGAGTGAACCATATAGGATGGCTGGAACGGAACGGGATGGTCGGGCACATGTCCCAAGGCCACAAAGCGTATGCTCCCTGCTGTTATGTAGTACTTTGCAATGCTTCTAATGTCTCTAGTGTCCTTGATGCTTAAACATGGTCGGATGTGCGGTCGAAGGTCATGATCACACCTCACAAACAGACCATGCTCTGATGCTATGTATATACATGGGGTTATGCCGCGCCTCGATGCTAATGTCTTCCCCGTAATTCTCTTCCCAAGTGACTCAATGCGTTGATGGCGGTCTTGCGCCGCGAGTGCCGCCCCTCTCCAGCCACCGACACGGAGATGCCCAGGATTTTTTCGATTTCGTTCCGAAACCGCACGACCCGCGTAAGCTCCAGGTTGAAGAATAGGAGGTACTCGATGGTCTCGGGGTATCGGTCGTAGAGGCCGAATGCTAGTGTGGACACGCCGTGGGACCGGGCCTCGATGTGCAGGACGAGGCGGGCCGCCACGCCCGGCCGAATGAAGTTGCGTGTTCGGATGAGCCGTTCCGGCGTGAAGAACTCGGCCACATTGTTGAAAAACCGCCCGATGGTCCATGCCCGCTCCACATGCATGCTGTTGTAGAGCTGGAGCTCCCTCTGCAAGGATGCCACTGGGTTGCGCACGTGCCTGAGTCCTCGAAGAACCTCCTGGAGCGCAGCCTCGGATTGGATCCCGTAGAAGTTGTTGAAGATCCTGTAGTTGGAGTAGATGGATGCGACCGACTGCGTCTGGCTCAAAAGTCGGAGGAACACCCGGTAAATGTAGGAGATCCTCTTGAACACCATGGCTTCGGCCCAGTTCCCCGACACCAAGAACCGCTCGCAGCAGTTGAGCATGGCCTCCAAGGTGGGTTCGGGGACGCTCAGCACGTGCTCGGGGTTGTGGAGAATCTCCAAGAAGATCTCGTTGAACTTGTCCCCGGAGAGCCGGATGTTCCGGAGCACACAGTCGTGCAATATGCGCTCGTATTCCTTGACGTCCATGGGCTGGAGCTTGAACTTCTTTTCGAGCACCTGGAGCTGCACCCCGTACACTTCGCGGTAGTCGAGCTGGAGAAGCTTGGGAAGTTTCTCGACAAACTGCAAGTCCGGCACGTCAGGGTGGGGAATCGGCGTGTGGAACTGGTCCACAATGTCATTGAGTTCGCCCAATGCGTTGCTCACCAATGACGTGGTAACATTCAAGTTTCCATATGATAAGTACACCTTGCTCATTTCCTTGAGGATCGAGAGCCGGAACTCGAAGCTCATTTTGTCCGCCACCTGATCCCGAAACTGGTTTAAAAACTGCACGATCAAGTCAATGTTGCCGGACGTGGCAACGGAAAACTGGGAAAGTATCTGCAAGAGCGGCACGGCGTTCAGCAAAAGATCCACATCCGAGAGTTTCTTGGGGCGAGTGCTCTCCGAGCTGGCCATGAAATTCTTGGCCCCGAGGGTGAAGCCGTAAATCTCGAAGATGGACTCCAAAAGAATGAACGAGTTTTTGAACCCGTTTTGGTTCTGCTGGTCCATTTTTAGAAGCGCCGCGATCAAGTGCTTGTAGCTTTCGGCGGAGATGTCGATTTTCGATGCTACCATTTCTCGGTAGAGATCCAAGATCCGTGAATTGTCTTGGAAACTGGCCTTTGCTGAACACTCACGGAGAAACGGTAGGTACGCTGCCTCACTGAGTAAGCCCAATTCCTTGCAGTGGCGGAAATACCGGTCGGCATCCCTTTCGACTCCTGATTCCTGTTCCCATGGCTTTACAACAAGCGAGTGCTTGATAAGCTCGACCAAAAGCTTATCCAAGTTTCGAGGGCTGAGGCTCCTGCTCTCGATTTGCTCATCAAGTCTGGCCACTAACGACCTTGCACGTTCTTTAACCATCAACTGGTCGTGCTTGTCGCTAATTTGCCGGACCCAAACCCTATAATTTCTGATCTGGCCCTTATAAATGAGATTGCTGTGGAACGGCACCAAACTGTGCCGATGGGCCTCGTTGGCCAATTCGTTGCTTTCTTGGAAGTCGCCCAATTTCGTGTAGAATGTTATGCCATAGTAGTATACGTGCTCGGAGAGTAGTTCTGCATCCTCTGCAAACTGCCACACGCGGAGGAATTCCTTCCTGGAATATGTCACGGAGAAAAACTTGATAATCTGTACAATCATCTCGGAGTCAAGGTAGATGGTGTTGCTTTGTTTCTGCTTCTCGAAGAGATCCTCAATGGCTTGCATGGCCACCTTGACATTGCACTGGAAAAGCTTTATTAGCAACACCTCGCTTTCAATGCGGGGTATGTACTTGGGGTCAATCTCACCCTTTTGCACGCGGCCCATAAAGTCTTCGTGGTACACAAGTGCCCGCGTATAGTCATTGTTGTTGATGCACGCGCGGATGATGCCCCGAAAGATGGGATAAGTGGGTTGTAGATGGCGTTTCTGCATCTGCACATAGAGCCGTTCCACCTCTTTTTGGCTTCCCACCGAGGCCAATGCTCCGATCACCACGGAGTAGTGGATGATATGCGGAAGATCTTTTCGCCCGTACATGTCTTCGAACTGTTGCTGCAAAAGCTTCCAATTCTTTGTACGTTCATTTACTTGGAGGAGCAAGACAATCTGCTCATCGTCCTGGAGCAAGGGGAAAGCCGCGTGATTTTCGATGGCCTTGTCAAACCTTTCCTGATGAATATAAGCTTTCATGAGGGCGGTAAGGTCTTCGGAAGTGAGCATACCTCGCAGCTGCTTGAATTGGAACGCTTGTATTGTCAATTCCGGCATAGTAGAGCTGGCCGCCATCATGGCCTCCGAAAGAAGACGGAAATAAGAGTTTTCTGGCACCACCTCGGTAACCACCTTCTGTAAATCGTTGAGATGCTCCGGGTTATTACCAGCATCTTTGCTGCGAAGAAGAAGCAACCGCAAGGCAGTTTTGTACACAAGATGATGGCCGGCGAAGGAGAGCAGCGAGTCTCCATCGATCATTATGATGTACCGCAAAGAGCGCTGAATCAGCTTCGGGCTGGCAGAGCCATAGAGAAGACTCTTTTGGAGAAGAATGGCATTGAGCTGATGCTTTTGCGCCACGGAGAAATGGGCGCTGCGGAGAAACGACTCCACGGACTCTTGATTATGTGTAAGGATGCCACCGTCCATTTGGAATTGCGCCACGTCCATAACTTTGTATGCCCAGCTTGGAAATGGGCTTGGGGAGTCGAGAGATTCGTGCAACTGTCGAAGCCGGCTTTGGTGCGTCATGAGAAGATTCTGGAACGCAGTGTAGTCACCCCTGTTCATCATTGTGTGCACCAACTTCTCGTGGCTCGAGTAAAGCTGTTTCTGTAAGTATGTGTTCTCAGATTGGCTCTGCAGTTCGAACACCAGACGCCACGTTTGAAGCAAGAAGGAGTAGGCCTGGGCGCCATGTTCGCCCAGCGCCATCTCAATTGCGCCCACAAAGAGAGAGTGCACAGTTGCGTCGGATATCTTTCGCCTCCGGATATTGAGGGCTATGTTCTGGAGCACATGATCGTCTTGGAGCACCTTTTCGATGTCGGTGAATGACAATTTGCTAGCGGCGTGGTATGTTTCCGTGGCGTAGCGCCTTGGGGCCAGTAACGGTCGCATGTTCAGCGAAGCCCGGACCCGTGGGAGCAAATGTAGCAGGAGCCACAGCAAACGGACCTTGCCGCCGATGGGTAGTAGTGTGAGCATGTTGCTGTGGCCTGATGGGGGAGGAAGGAAGCCGGTGAGAAGAGACATTTTGCTGGCGTGTGTGCAGGATCTTGTCTTCTGAACACGAGCAGTGTAGGAACACCGCCATCGCGCTTAAGAGAGGAGCCGCAGGGATTTAGGGTTCCTGAAGGAACTCCGGAAGCAACCGAGCCTGATGGGCGATGGGAGGAATTTTGAGTGAATCGGCGTATGAAAGCAGTCGGGCACGAGCACGTGATCGCCCGCACGTGGGCCCAATCGGGTGGTGAGATTAGACCCGAGGATGAGCCACGGCACTGTCCATCAGCGAAATAGAAAGTGGACAGATGAAGCCGTACATCCCTAAGCGCCACTGATACACGCGTATATTCGCGCTGGTCACAGTACCTGCACAACCAAGATATTTGATGACATGATCATAGCCCTGGCTTTGGCGGGGCGGCGGCAGAGGGGTATGTGCAGGATTGGACGAATGTTTGGCCGGCACAAGCTGTTGAGCTTTTTGGTGTGAAGCCAGGTGACTTGGAACACTCGAGATGCGGTGCTCAATAGGTTTCTCAAATAGGAAGCATCAATTGGATTCCGTCATCCTCTATTCTCCGCTTCAGATCTGTCTCTACTGGAAACTTCACGATGAAAGAGCGGGAATCACATACTTATATACTCCAGACGCGGCCAACTCGCATACGCCAACGGAATTCCTGAAACACGAGATGCATGCCGAGAGTTATTTGTCACCAAAGTTGCATGTCATAAACCCATTCATGTTTCAACTGTGAAACCAAAGAGAATCGGTCCGCGCTTGTTTCAGCTGCACCCTGTAATATGAAAAGGTTAGCGCATCGCTCAATCCGGTGTCTTGCGCAGTGTTGCATCCACCCTGCGACGCGGTCGCGCGCACTTGCAGATAAGCACAGTTTATACCTTTAGAGAGGACGACGAGGGAATATATATGAAGCCGCCAGGATCTCCATGGATAGTGTGTGATTGAATTTGGGGAATTCAGTGACTGCAAAGAGAAATGTGAAGAACTCTTGATGATTAGACCCGGTGATACTGTGATAGACCCGATGATACCGTGATAGACCCAGTAATACTGTAGTCCCCAGTCTAAAATGCATTCATTTGATCCTCACACAAAGCCGAATATTCACCCAGCCGTGACACTAGCTCTCCACCAAAGGCTGAAAGGGTCCTTGAATTAAATGAATATACCTGAGTTCTGCATTTTGTGAAGGAACATAACAGTTTAGGAGGGGTGAAGAACCGGGAAGAAGACGAAAAGACCTAGACACAGACATACGAAAAGGCATAGACACAGACATACGAAAAGACATAGACACAGACATACGAAACACATACGTTGCCAACATGTTGTACCTGGTATGATTTCATCGTTCAACTTACCTACGAAGGTCGAGGCTAGCCATTGTACATCAAGCCGCCCAGACGGTATCGTCACGCATGCTGGCCATGAATTCCACAGCTAATTCTTTGGTGAAGGCAGGTGGACGACTCCTGCCTCCTTCAGAGTCTCAAGAAGTAAATCTCTGACCGAAAGCCATGGATGATCCTCATCCCATGGCTGTGGGTCACCTATAGAAGCATTAATCAAGCGGACATGAAAGATCAAGCTGACATGAAAGAGCCAAGCATGGGCCGAAACCGATGAACCGAAAGTTAAAAGAGAAAAGAAAGAGCATACGACGAAGAGAGTGGAGAATAAAGAATGAAAAATACACGACTGATGTACAGGCTAGAGAATAGAGCTGTTGGGAAGGACAAAGGAGGTGGGAGACCTCGAGGCTTCATGTCAAGTGCTCGTCCGCAAAACTCAAACAATTCTAAGATTTCGTGTCATAGAAACAGAGTCAGTGATTACATTAAAGAAGCTTATGAAACAAACCCCATGACCCCACAGTGCCCACTATTCCTCCCACATCCATATTGATAGGAAACTCCGCGATATGGCCTGTTACCAAAAAGGGGGAAATTCGTCGAATTGTTTTGGGCAACTTCAAGTAAAGATTAGGCTGGGCTCGTTGGATGGTGTTGGAAGATATGATGCGTATCTAGATGAGCCATGCTATGCAAGCTCCCCAACCTCGACAGTTCCAATTGCTATCTATGAGCTTTAAATGGATACTCCAAATAATGATGTGGATGCATGATTTCATCAGTTGGTCCCTTGAGGGATCCGAATCTTTAAAGGACCCGCGTTTCCCGATCCGGTGGGCTTTGGTCCATGAATTGGGAACGGTTCAGGACGGCTCATCTTTTGGAACTTGTGAATTCAATCGTCTTGGCTGATCTAATGTGGTCTTGGCGATGGGACCATCAAGAGCGAGTACGGTGTAGGACTTCTTTGGGACTTAAAGACCGGGAAGCCAAAACAGAGCCAAGTCGCTACAAGTCTTATGAGTGAACTCGGGAATTAACGCCCTGTCCAGCAGTCCCCGGAGCCAACCATATGGACGGACGGACAGACCGTCAAAGACACGAGGGTTGAAAGTGGCTGGACAACATGTCAATAATGCATTGCACGTGCAGTTTTGACTTGAACCGATTGATTGATCCCAAATTGAGTTTGTTGATGGCTCTTCCGGGAGCGGCGGGTCAGCGCATCGATTGCCATGGCGAACCGGCTAATCTTGGGCACAAACCTTAGCTGATCTGGTCGAGGGCATGGAAAGAGGCATCAGCTTTTGGTCTTTTCACGTTGTCCACGTTACGTAGCCCAAGTTCTCCAGGCTTAGTCGTGGTGATGCACTTTGAGGAGGTTCCAAGCCGGCGAGTTGAGTTCACTTGGACAAAGGTTGATTGCAGGTGGTGTGATGTCGGGCTGCTTTCACGATGGTAATTTGGTGTTGGATTGTGTATCCAAGGTGATAGTGACGTGGCCAATATCGGCTTGTCAGTTACATTTCCTTTGAAGATTTAGACCCTTGGTCCAGCGGCCCAAAGATATGGGGCCAGAGATGCACCCAGAGATGGACCCAGAGATGGACCCAGAGATGGACCCAGAGATGGACCCAGAGATGGACCCAGAGATGGACCCAGAGATGGACCCAGAGATGCACCCTAAAGAGATTGGAGTTTGATGGACGGTTTGCAAAAGGTATACTGGGACTGACGTCCACATTTTCTTTAAGGCTGGATCCCGCTGATGTGATTTAGAAGGCCTGGATAGCTTATTTCTTTTCAAAATTACTTAAGGAAGCAAATGAGCGGATTAAGGGACAGCTCAACAACAATCAAGAGCTAAAGAATTTGATGCAGAGGTTTGAAAGCCTCAAATCAGAAGTCAAAGCTAAATTGGGAGTTCACCGGACCAAAACCAGAGAGCTCAAGAAGAGTTGACTGAATTGAAACCGGAACAAGAGAAATCCAAGGCCTTAGCAAAAGAAGAGGCGGGTCAAGCGCAAGAACTCTTGACTTCAAAAGCACAATTGCAAGACAGAGAAGAAGTTCAACGAGCAGATTACAAGTTTGAGAGCCACATTCGAGTCCAAAAAGCGTGCTAAGGAAGCTAACCACAAGGCTGAGTTGAGAAATGCTCTCAAAGAGGCTGAGGAACCCGCTGGCAAAGCCAGCGAGGACGAGATCAAACAAAAGCTAGGTCAGGAGCTTGAAACCAAGTTAGCAAAGCATAAACAGGAGCTTCAAACCAAGTTAGCAAAGCATAAACAGGAGCTTGAAACCAAGTTAGCAAAGCATAAACACGAACTTGATGCTACATTCGCGAAAGAAGTCGATGCCAAGGTCCAGGACAAGCTCGAGGAGAAGCTTAAATCCGACGGTGCAAAAGCACCGAGCAAGCGAAGTGGAAAAAATCAAGGAACCGTTGAAGCAAGAGTATGAGCAAAAGATCACAGACGTGAACAAGGATTACGAAAAGAAGTTAGCGGCTGAGAAGGCCAACGTGGAAAAGGTGGTCGACAAGAAGTATGAGTTCAAGCTCCGTGTCTTGAACAGAAAAGTTGAGAGACTAGAGCTGGACAAGAGCAACGCACCTGTTTCTTCTACCAGATCAGAACAATCGAAACTGCAACCCATAGGAGATTCATCCAGCACGGGCAAAACTGGACAGTCGACTAGGAAAAATGAGGCATTCCAAAGCGGGAACCAAGGCGGCAATGAAAATAACCCCACCAGCCAAAAAAAAAAGAGGCCGGCTAGCAGCAATGCTCCGGCACCTGTGAACTTCAAGAGGAACAAAGAGGTTCTTCAAGAGGAACAAAGAGGTTCTTCAAGAGGAACAAAGAGGTTCTTCAAGAGGAACAAAGAGTGACCACAACATGGCTGGAATACCTACTGGGGCAGTGTTCCGCCGCTCAAAACAACTACACCAACAGGTCGTCGCTATGGCTAAGCGGCGCTGGTCCCCACCCAGGCAAGACTCTCAAAGTCACCAGCAAAGAGCGAGGAAGCATCTACGTATGCAGACACGTGGGCCGATCACCATGCTCCGGGCTCAAGAGTGCTGAACGACGTCCGGCTCCCGAGGCGTTATGCTGTGGCGTCATCTGCTCACTCGTCACAAGAATCAATTCATCCTCCTTACACATTTTGCTCATTGAACTTTCTGTACGGAGCTGGATGAACGATTCTCGCGTAGTCATTTGCACTGCCATTGAAGTATGTTCCTTGCCACTTGCTCCGCGAATATATGACATCGAGCCAACTTAGGCTCACATTTATTCATCTTCCAACATCCAGCCAGCTCAGTGTATAGACTACTCTAGCCACACTTGGCCAGATTGGTGTGGTTGCTTTATTGATGTCCTGTGCTTTCCTTTTTTAGCCTATTTTGCGGTGCCTTGTACGACGTTGGCGCCGTGTAACGTGGGAACATCCCACGATATACACAACGGTCTTGAATCTGCCTCAGCTGCAAATGCTACCACTTTAATATAGCCACCATCACAAATACAACCGCATATCTGTATCCATAATCAGCTATGCACTGCCCACCATGCCGGAACCCGACGATGTAATGCAGCCGGCCCACTTCAGGTCTCAGCTAGATTTCAACCCCGTTTCCACCATAGATCGATACACTGTGCTACTCCAGGACGGCGAAACCACGGCCACAATCTACCCATTGCAAAGCTCTGACGATTTGCCGCCGGGATTGCTAGCGTTTTTATGCAATGAATTTTTTACAGAGTTCGGACGAGGCGATAATTTTGCATTCTTCGATACGCTTCATATCGAAACTTTGCAGAACTACTGGTTTGGCTCTTTCGCCGGGATTCTTGTAATACCGGAATATGCATCGGATTTCTGATGCGACTCACTTTTACCGAACAATGGCAATTTTCAACTTGCCAGACGGCAGTCTTTGATAGCAGCAGTTCGGGGATCTATTGTTGCACGATCACCAATGTCTCTGACTAGTTGGAAGCATGGTTCAATTTTCACTGTCTTTTTTCTCTTACACTAGCTTTGTACTGTATCGTAAAATACACAGCGGTACAGATAAGTCCAATAGTGCCTAATTCTGCCAAGCAAAACACAACACACTAAACATTCATCGCTACTCTACACTACTCGACACTTCTCCCTGCACTCTTGAGACGTGATTTTTCAGCTATACTGTCTATCACTTAGTTCAGCCTAAGTACTGATGGAGTGCCATTCTTGGGCAGTCCAGTGATGCATTAAAATCTCAAAGTGGGCCGCCTGGCATCTCACTGTCCAAGACACGGCTATACCAGGCTCAAGCGGATATTACTCGAAAGAAACCTAAACCATGATTAACAAAACCGATAATCTTGAACCTAATCATAATGTTAAACGTAAAGATATAATAGCTACTATTTGAGCTAATATAGCAAATAGAAGGTAACAACCTAGACTATTAAATGAATAAAATCGATCCTACTTTAATCTTTTATGTAACTAATAATCAAAATTATACTCTTCTGATTTTACATTATTATATAATTATATCGGCCTTCTGCCGGCATTTGTAAACCTATTTTCGTACTTTTATCAGCTTCATATCAAATGAAAATAACTAATAGATTAACAGGAGGTATAAAAACACCTTATAAATCTTTAACTGCTGATTGTACTTATAGAGATAGTTTCTTAATGTGAGCTTTAATTATACCAACAATTTTCTTTGGTTTATTCCCTTATTCTATATTAAATATGATATGAGAAGGTACTAACTTAATATATAAATATAAATATCTTTATATATTTTAATACAACTTGTAGTATCCCTCTCGCATTGCGGGGGCTTTATTATTTTAATACCAAGACTTTAAAAGCCAGTGTGGGCTCATCGGACCCGGCATGGTAACATTGGGGAAAAGGTTTGCAGTGTGGATGAGATTCCTATGGTTTGAGTACCTATATAAGAATGACTCGAGGTTAAGCCCTTCTCGAGCTTGTTTTTATGACCGGAGGGGCGGGCACTACCGACGCCCGGTCTCGCAATTCGTCACTCTGACTTGACAAAGACCGCTGTACCAGCTCAACTCCGTAGAGACCATAGAACCTACCGTCGACTTGTTCCAGGTGCAATCCAAGCCCCACAACGTCTCCCCAAGAGTATCATATCTGGTAGTGATGCATCACATTGCCTTTCGCCAGACTGGCAGCTGCGTCAAACAGCCGACTCGAAAAAATCCTCAGATAAGCCACAATGGAAAGCCTCGGTTCAAGAGACCTACAAGAAAAGTGGAAGCGGTTTGGCACGAAAGTAGGCCAGGTCCAGAAAGGCCCGCTTCCAGCACGATAATGATAGTCCCCCGCCAATGGGTTCCCCCCAGGGTCCCTGCCAATGGGTTCCCCCCAGGGTCCCTGCCAATGGGGCACCCGCACACCCCCAAGCGTACCGGAAACCCCTTGACCGTGTGGCAGAGCTACACTGTTCCCAGGTCACGGTTCAAACAAGCCAAGGATGCATTTGTTTGGGTCGATGACGAGCCTGGTCCCAGGTGCAAATTTGCACCCATTGTCAGCCGCACCATGTCGCACCATGGGTAGTGTACACATGATGCGCTGACAATAGACTGACCACAGTCTTTCAGGCAGACTACGGTAATCGGTTGAACGTGGGCTCGAATTTTCCATGATAAAAATCTTTATGATTCTTTGCGACATCGCCAAACTTTGCCTTCGGGAAATTTACCCTTTTGCCCGGCTCGTCGTGGATAGCTTTCCATGTGCAGGTGGGGCGGAGAGCCAGCACATGACGGAAACACTCAATCCGGGATATCTCCAAAAAGACCCTTCCAGACACCAGGATTCCCCCTTGGTCTCTCTAGATCTCGGAGACTTTAGCCAATGCTGGCGCTCTTCCAGGCGGCATCCCTCGGAACACTCCTAGCGCGTTTTTCATGCCGTCCCAAGTGTTGCTTTTGGGATCACTGGAGCGGATTCTCGGCCACTCTCTCACGGGTGCTCCAAGTGTCTATGTGCAACCTGTGTTTCTGGCCCGCTTGCGACTTTACCGGTTGCAAGTCATCGGCGATCGAGTTCCCTTGTCTTTGAGTGCGGCCCGACCAAAGAATCTAACACTTTTGGCTTTCAATATAGCAAGCAAGGTCTCAGAAGAAGGGCACACACAAGATATACAGATGCTCAGGTTGAAAGGGTACATGAAACTCCCGCAGATCAAACCAGTATCGTACTCCCGTGCGGTATTATCTGTCTGATATTAAATGCCCATGAATAAGTACACTCGGAGTCTGGAATAAGGTATGTGTTGTGATGAAAGGAAAAGAAAGAGGATAGTGGGTGAAAAAAGAGAGGTAGAGAGGTGTGAGAGTATTGAAAAGGTCCTAAGGAGTCTAAATGAGTTGTTAGAAGTACTGAAGAGTCTGAAAGAGTTGCTAGAAGTACTGAAGAGTCTGAAAGAATACTGGAAAAGTCGGGACCCGGTCATATTTTCCGTCTTGAGAAAAATCAAGCCGCAGCCTTCACTACTGGTGTTGCCCTTCTGTCATTCTGCAAGTTTCAGCCTTGTACCATACTCCCCAGAACCCGAAACCTTGATTGCTTACTAGCGGTGGTGCATCATATTGTTCGAGACCCGATCCCTAGTCGGCACAGTTTCTGGTCAAGACTTTGAGGGCATCGATCATCTTCGATCCCGTAACCTTTGTTCTTGACCAGTAAAACGTCCTTGACAAAAAAGCCTCCATAGTAATTCTCAATAGATCTGGGAATTTCACCCCTCACCATTCCATACTGACGTCCCCGACCGCCCCGATTTCTAGAGGCAACGAAGGAGTTGTCAAATTCCTACTTGATGCTACGAGTTCAGGCGCTGCCTGCGTCGAACATTTCACTCAAACCGCACAGAGAATCTTGGTGACCAGGAATCTTGGTGACCAGCAAATTCGATGGCAACAACTAAATCATTAGTCACCACAATTTCAACTACGAGCTTCTTAACTACAAAGACTTTAATACACGCTCTTGGAGCGGGGTTTACCGCGGCTGCTGCTGGCATCAGGCTTGGTCTCCAAGTGCTCCTCGTTAAGGTAGTTGAAGTGCACTTATTTCACTCATCCCAATTACAAGACCAAGGCCTTAACTCGTTGTTTATTGTCACTACTCCCCCTGGGATTGGGTTTGCGCACCTGGTGCGTTTCTCGGACGTGATAGCCGTTTCTAGGCCCCTCTCCGAGCTCTTATTCCCCGCAACCGTGGGACTTATACCACTTAACTTGATGGGACAGAATTTTGAATGTCGCCAAGAGTCACGCTATATGATACGTTATCATGATTCATCAAAACCGTTGATTTCGATCTGGTAGATACGGCCCCGAGTCGGTGTTGAGCATGTGTCAGCTCTAGAATTGCCAAGCGGTTGCCATCTGGGAGGGTCTACCAGATAAACGAAGACTGGTTTGGTGAGCCATAAGCAGTTCACTGCATTACTCTACCTAAACTGACTCAATCTAGGAGACAAGAATATGGCCACTGTCCAGATGACCAGGTAACTCTGAGAATGTGTTATCATCAAAGAGTGCCACTCCAAATCAAGGGAATTTGTGGACTTGGATTGCCTATTGTTTCCCTTGTTTGGAGAGACTGGAAGCCAAATTGAGCGATTGGCCTATACTAGGTAACTACGATGAGAAGGCACGAAAGAGTAGTGAAAGGCACGAAAGTATAGTACGAAAGAGCACTAAAAAGTACATGAACGCATTCAGCCACTTTGCAAAACTCTTCGATTACAACCAGAAGTAGACCACAGGGATCTTGCAAAGCAGAAGGGTGGGTGCTTGTCACCAAGCACCGGAAGGTGAACGAACCACGGGACACTGCTATGGCAAACACCAAGGGCATGATGCTAAAAACTTGGCCAAATGGGCCTTTTTGAAACAGAGACTTGGCAGCAGAGCGTGGAAGTCAGTTTCGCCGGCCAAATCCTTCAGTAAAAACTTCAGCGAAGCAATCTTCAAAGCAATGTAATGTCAAAAGTTCTTAATAGAAGCGCACGCCAAGAAGCTAAGTGCATGGAGATATTCGAGAAAGTTGTATATACAGGAAATTCTGGATAGTCGAGAGTACTCGCTAGAGCTCTACATTGTTAAAGAGTTTCGAAAGGAAATAAACCAGAGGTGAAGTATGGAAATCAAAGACAATAGTGAAGGCGCATCAAAGGAAGAGACAATTAGACACACAACGAGGGTCGGAGGATGTGGCGTGCCTGGGTGCGAGGACGTGGCGGTGTATGCACTACGCCAGTGTTCCATGGCGGGATTAGGCGAGAGAATGGTGTGCCGGGCCCAATACTGTAAAGGAGCCCTTGTCCGGGTTAAAACCAGGTGCACGTGGTGAGAGATATCCTTCCAGATCTATGTATCTCGGGAAGGCCACCTTGCTTGCCAGCCTTGCTTACCAGCCTTGCTTGCGTGCGCTCACGTGACGCAGTTGCACGTGCTCGTTCGGCGGCCCTCCCCAAAAGCAGACGAAACTTGGCAGAGGCACCAAATGCAAAGTATCGCCCCACGCTGGGTGAGCCCACAACACTGGACAGAATATGCACGCGGGTGCCTTCTATACACGCCGTACGCCAACCCATCGCGCACTCGCACAGCTTCATGTGCACTCACTCAACTTATCGCGCGCGATGCCCCTCTTTATTGGTGCCCCCATCGCGGGTTTCCTTATCAAGTCTCGTTTTTCTTGGCCCATAAAATTCAAAGCTTGGAGCACCTTGTATGCAGGAGGGCATTTTGTCCCAGTTCACTGCTTCCCCCATTTTTGTCCCCATTTTTGTCCCCACTAATATCTAATGAAGCCTAATCCAACCTTTTCTGCGAAAAATGCTGCTCGTCTGAGTGCTCACCAGATGAGTGCCCCATGTCCATCCGCAAACCCTACGGCCCTCGGTCAGCACTGTTCCTGGCCGGTGCGGCTGATGGAGTCTCTTTGCTCGGTACTGCACACTCGCCAACGAGAGTCGCGCTTCCGGCATGGAGCACGGTGGCTGCCCCTGGAGGGCTGCAAGATTGCCTCAGCGATAGCGATAACGACGCCAAGATATTCTGCCGCGGCCGGCCCCAGCAATCTACTTAAACACTCGCCATTTCCGCGGCTGTCGCCCACCAACGATGAAAAGCATAGCGTCGGAGAAATCGCGCGAGCAGTTCAGCCCCGTCGTCTCGTTCACGCGTGACAACGTCGGCAGCCTCGGCCCCATCGCCAGCTTCACGCTGGCCGACGGCAAGCTCGTCACCATCACAGGAAACGTGGACGATGCCATGGGCATCGCGTTGCACGAGGAGCCCGTGGTGCTCGACGAGGCCAGCGGCCGCCGCTTGCTCCGCAAGATCGACTTGTACCTCATGCCGCTCATCTGTCTCTTGTACGCGTGCCAGTTCATGGACAAGACCACGACGTCGTACGCCGCGGTGATGGGGTTCAAGCAGGATTTCAACATGGTGGGCGACATGTACTCGTGGTGCGGTACGGCCTTTTACCTCGGCTACTTGGTGTTCGAGTTTCCGGCCAACGCGTTGATCCAGCGATTCCCGCTCTCCAAGGTCACGAGCGCATTTATCTTGACGTGGGGCGTCATCTTGTGCCTTCACGCCACTCCGCAGAACTACGCGGGCGTGGTGGTGCTCCGCACGCTTCTTGGCATGTTGGAGTCGGCCGTGACGCCGGCCATGGTGATCTTCACCAGCCAGTGGTACCGCAAGGAGGAGCAGTTTCTCCGCACCGCCCTCTGGTTCTCGTGCAACGGTATCGGTATCACGTTGGGCGGCGGCATCGCCTACGGGGTGGCGGCCCATGCGCTGCACTACTCGATGGAGGCCTGGAAGATCTTGTTTGTGGTCACGGGGCTCATGACCGTGGTGATTGGCGTCTTGTTTCTCGTGCACATCCCGGACTCGCCTGCGGACGCGTGGTTTCTCTCTGCTCGGGAGAAGGCGCTCGTGGTGGAGCGTATCCGCACCAACCAACAGGGCTTTGGCAACCGCCACTTCAAAAAGGCGCAGTTCCGCGAGGCGTTGCTTGACGTCAACGTCTTGTTGTTTTTCCTCTTTGGCATCTCCTCCAACATCCCCAACGGCGCCACCACCAACTTTGGCTCGATCTTGCTCAACTCCGACTTTGGCTACACCTCGCAGCAGTCCTTGTACATGAACATGCCGTGCGGCGCGGTGGAGTTCTTCGGGTGCATCTTGCTCGCGTACTCGGTGCGCTTCGTCAAACACCGCATGGCCATCTCCATCTTTGCCTCGTGCATCACCATCGCCAGCGCGTGTATGTTGGCATTTGCATCGTCCAGCCGCACGCGCTTGGCGGGCTACTACCTCATGTACGTGTACCCGATCACCACCATCTGCATCTTGTCGTTGGTGGCGTCCAATGTGGCGGGCCACACCAAGAAAATCACCTGCAACGCCATTTTTCTCATCGGCTACTGTGTGGGCAACTTGATTGGGCCGCAGACCTTCATCGACTCGCAGGCCCCCGGCTACACGGGTGGCAAGATCAGTTTTGTGGTGTGCAACTGCACCTCGACGCTTCTTCTCGCGGCCATCTACTACAGTTTCTGGCGTCGCAACCAGAAGAAGGAGCGTGACATGGACCGCGTGGATGAGAACATCCAAGAGCTCGAGAACATCGAGTTTGCTGACTTGACCGATAAGGAGAACCCTTACTTCCGGTACATGCTCTGAATAGCCAAGCATAGACTCCGGGGAGACTGATGGACCCTTTGGCCCTGGTCTAAAAGAACATAGACGCTAAAATACCTGGCACAGTCTGGCAGTGGATTAGCTGATGGACCGCAGATGGACCAGCAGATGGCCCAGGTGCCGGCTCAAAAGCCATTGACAGCAACCATTCTAATTTTGTGGGTCAGCAAGTCGAATCGGCCTGTCGTATCCTTGTGGCTGTCGACGGTATAAGCCAATAAGACCCATAGCAGATGGTCCCACATTGTCTTGGCCTGCGCTGAGTGATGATACTCAATAATTTATGCAGACCAATACTGTGTAGTCGTCAAGCTATGAGATTACTCGGAGGGAGGGTACACAAGACAACCTAAATGCGTCGACCAGGTCAGCACTTGCACTTGCGTGCACGGCAACACACTAAAAGAACCTCAGGGCGTGAATGGCCCCCAATCGAAAACTACGCTTTCAATTCATCGGGTGCATTTCAAGCCCACTTGTTCTACAGCTAAATTTACGAATGCTTAGAACACCTTGGAACTTCCTCGGACCCGCAGGTGCCCAAGCTCCGCATCTTATCTACAGGCTTAGTGGGCAGTCTGTTCCGACTAAAATCCTGAGCAGTATCATTCTGGCCAGTTGCTTGTTTGGCAACTACACAACAGGTGAGTGGTGTTTTAACTGGTGGGTGAAAATGCATGGCTGTGTTCCAAAATTTCCTCTTGCCGACTTGAAACGCAGACTGTTCCTCGTCGTTTTGACTCCCGTTTTAGTCCTCTCAGGTGCAGTGATCAGGCTAGGGTTTCTGCCGTCATTAGGAGTCACTCTTGCTGTATTTATTTCAATCCCCTTTCAAGGCTTCCATAGTACAACTAGTGTAGTGACAAAAATCCACAAATGACCGTTGCCAACTGCGAACAAAGCACGAAGCAAGCGGTAGTTTGGGCAAGCGGCAGTTTGAGCAAGCGGCAGTTTGGGCAAGCGGCAGTTTGAGCAAGCGGCAGTTTGAGCAAGCGGCAGTTTGAGCAAGCGGCAGTTTGAGCAAGCGGCAGTTTGAGCAAGCTAGGACATATGGGGAATCTAAAAGGAGCCAGCCGCCCAAGCTTCGAAGCATTCAGATATCTTACGGTGGTGTGGCTTTTCTCGGATACACGGGCAAAGGAATTGTAAGGCTCTCACTGTTATGTTCTTTAGTTGTTAACGTCAAGCACTCAAGAGATGTATTCGTTGATGACCTATAAAACAAGGAAGCGTCCAATTTATATAGATAACAACTGTTCTGGGCCACATGAGGCCTCATACCGAGGGGAGGGGCCAGAATGCACCATCTTCAGTGGGCGTGAGGGTACGGTGGCACCCTCTTGGTTCGAAATGGAGTGTTGGACCCGGCCGGGTGCCTTAATCGCCAACAATTCCATCTGAACAATTCCATCTGAACAATTCCTGAACAGTTCCATCTGAACAATTCCATCTGAACAATTCCTGAACAGTTCCATCTGAACAATTCCATCTGAACAATTCCTGAACAGTTCCATCTGAACAATTCCATCTGAACAATTCCTGAACAGTTCCATCTGAACAATTCCATCTGAACAATTCCTGAACAGTTCCATCTGAACAATTCCATCTGAACAATTCCTGAACAGTTCCATCTGAACAATTCCATCTGAACAATTCCTGAACAGTTCCATCTGAACAATTCCATCTGAACAATTCCTGAACAGTTCCATCTGAACAATTCCATCTGAACAATTCCTGAACAGTTCCATCTGAACAATTCCATCTGAACAATTCCTGAACAGTTCCATCTGAACAATTCCATCTGAACAATTCCTGAACAGTTCCATCTGAACAATTCCATCTGAACAATTCCTGAACAGTTCCATCTGAACAATTCCATCTGAACAATTCCTGAACAGTTCCATCTGAACAATTCCATCTGAACAATTCCTGAACAGTTCCATCTGAACAATTCCATCTGAACAATTCCTGAACAGTTCCATCTGAACAATTCCATCTGAACAATTCCTGAACAGTTCCATCTGAACAATTCCATCTGAACAATTCCATCTGAACAATTTCATCTGAACAATTTCATCTGAACAATTCCCCCCGGCTTTATTGGGCCGAAGTGGTGTCAGAGGCGGATTGTTCCTGTGTTTAGGAGCACCCCGACAATGCATTTCGAGTGGAAACCGCGGCGCTGCAGGTACTGGTGCCGCGTCGCTTAAGCCTCGGAGATAGGTGGGCGGGACTGCGCACGCCTCTCTTGGTTCGAAGACCGTTTCCCCTTGTATCCGCACGTCGAAGATTAATTGTGTATCCATGGGTGGTACGCGATCCGTAGTGGATCTAACGCACCATACTGGTGTCGCACGCACAATGGGTGCAAATTGTGCGATGTGCGGCTAGAGGATTAGTTCCCCATGAACCGACCTCGCACTCCACCTAGTCTCTTCTGGCTTAGACTTACACGCTCTCAGATTGTGCGATACAGCCTCAAGGTGTCCGGACCTCTACGGTAATTTTGGCCCGTTTGGGAATGATCATAGGTGAATGTGCCAGCAAGTGTGCCGGCAAGTATATGCAGGAACAGCCTCATCCGTAAGCACTAGATGTTACCAGACAATCTAGCAAAAGGGTGGGAGAATCCTTTGGAGATATCAACTTGTTGAGTGAGGCGAGAATGCTGAAGAAGGATTGATTGGTTAACAGCCGGAGTTAGTAGTCTTAGTGGCCATGGTGGCATCTGTGAGCCTTGGTGAGAATGGTATTTCGGGATGATTCCATGTGGTAAAGACAAAACGGAGGCACAAAAAAGATACTCCTTTACATTGCCAGCCGTCATGTCCTATAAGTGAAAGCATGCAATCAGTGGAGAGCATAGACATTTGTGGTTGCATGAGTGGCGGGGAGCAAGTTTGTTGCATGGTTCACTGGATTTTTAGGCCGGCGATAAAGAATCTGAATTGAATTGTAAGACGCTTTATGCGGAATTTTTGTAACTTCAGTGGTTGAGGCGGATGAATTCTTGAAGAGGTTGAGCCGAGGGGGACCACCTACTCTTGGAAAATGGCCCAAGGTCGTGTCACATTTGGCACCTTTCGAGAAGTGGTTCTGATCGAGGTAGTTTGGACGGTTAAGGAACCAGCCAACCGCCATGTCGAGATGACTGGCGCCTTTTTCAGCAATTAGCCAGCAGTGCTGCGGCCTTTGCTGCCCGAAGGGTCCCAAGGCTACCGACTTCCCCAAACGTGCATCGCAGGTCGCTGGTGCATCGCAGGTCGCTGGTGTATCCATGGGTAGCTTACAACCCATGGTAGCTCCAAGTGTAAAAGAGTCTATGTTGAACTTTCATTGAATGGTAAATTTGATTCAAGTCAATTTTATGACCTGTTATGTTCTTGTGTAGTTGTTGAAGTCAAGTACTTAGGAGAAGGTGTATTCGTTGATGATCTCCAAGGGGATTCATCCAAGCTTATATAGATACACACTGGCTCGGGCCGCATGAGACGTGGCCTAAATGCCCCACTTTCAGCCGGCGTGGGGGCACAGCGCTGAACCTAGTGGGGTACAGCTAAGCCTCGGAGATGCCGGTCGGGTTTGGACCCGCCTCTCTCCAAGTGCGGTGTCGACGGTTTCCCCTTGTAAACGCACGTCGCAGCTTAATGGTGTATCATAATCTGTATAGCTTTGGCCAAAGCGTTAGCCACAGGACCAGTCGAAGGGACTTTCAAGGGGTGAGTTCGTAGCTCGCATTGTTTTAATATGGACACTGTAGTCTGATATAAACCAAATCCACGGCGGCTTCAAGCCTGTTTGCAGAGGGTTGATTTTGGCTCATGTGTCTAACGGTATAACCATCCGTGACATGCTCCCCACATCACCAGACGGAATCAGCATTATCATGTGGGAAGCATGTCACGGATGATTAATGCATTCATTCCAATTACTATACCGCGCTATCGGTTATTTCCACATTGATGATGCCAATCTGACGACGCTTTTAATTTTTGAGAAACGCCTATTATGGCAGTACGCAATTCATTCTTCAGACGAAGTTTCAGAAACGTCACTACTTCGCGGCAACCACAGAAAATCTCTTCTCACCAGAAGCTGCACAAGAAGAATTCCCGCCAGATCTCGTGAATGAAAACACCGCCTCCAGACACGACAACAACGAAATCATTGGAGGAAAGAAGAGGTGTGCCGCGGTATCCATGTGACAATACTCCTCCCAGCAAAAGAGGACAATAGTCATCAATACCTTTGGATTAGATAGATGCTACAAGATCATCAAAGATGACTGAGGTATCAAGTAAAGATGCATACTTTAAGAAACTATTAGAGCATCGTGTGTGAAAGGGGCAAGCGGAGGAATATTCGACGGATTTTGCAAGTCAAGAAGAACAAGGGACATGTTAGGGACCAAAGTCACTATAGTTTCGAGAACAAGCTTATGTGTTTCGGTTTCATTGTTTTGAATCTGTTTCCCTTAAAATGAGCCCAACAAGCATTTTTACAGAATACGTCTACCGCCCTTCTCACCATATTTACACTTTCACACATGTTTTCTAGATTTGCAGTATTGTTCTCAGGGCCGCAGGTCACTTTAATGGTGTTAACCATCAAATCATTTGGAAGTGGACAACTTCAAGAGTCTACTTTGTACCTTTCCAACTTGACTGCTTGCTGAGGATATCTGCCCCTTCACTCTTGTACGTTTGATAAAGATAATTGCCAATATTTCTGGAGATGCTTTTTTGGCGTTCCAGGCCGTTTGGTCCGAGAGTCCAGGCCAAGTTAGGAGAAACCGATTCCACAGATTCTATCATCGCATAAGGGTACAATTCCTTCTCAAATACTGTGATGTATTTCTATATCATCATTAATTACTTTAGTAACTACAATTTCTTTAGCATGAACTTGTAAAGTTCTTTTAGTGTCATCATGAAAGATAGTAGGAAAACTAAAACTAATACAAGCATTAAAAGAATAATCATTTAGATCATTAATATCTCCGTCATACTTAATCTTAGATTTATTGACAATACTAGCTCTAATTGCCCCATCAGCGTGAGTGACAGCATCAAGCGTTTCGCATAAAGCAGTTACAACCTTAACTCCAAAGAATAGATTGATACAGTATTTTCCTCAATTGTATTAATAGTAAAATACTCACTTTTGAAAGTAAAAACTAAGGAAGAATATTTATAGTAAATTGGTACTAAAAACCTTATATTCTCGTCGTTAAATTTCTGAGGTTCACCAGTCTTAACCAGAGAGTAGTCAAGAACGTCATAAATCATTCTTTTATTTTAATTTGCTTATCAAAATAACGGTTTTGTTCTTTAGGTATACTAATAATATCAGTAGTATTTAAAGATTTTTTGATTTCTTCCATCTCATTTCTGTTCGTATTATTCAATATTTTACCTCTCTTTTTTGGGGCATTAGTTAAGCGTAATTTACCATCTACACAAGATCTCCAAGTTGTGTATTCATTTGGTAATGGTTTATTTATTTTTATAATATTTGATATGACATACTACCTTATATTTTTAATCATAATACTTCGTTTTATGTATATCTATTTTACACCAAGATTGTTAGATCCAACATGGGTAGCGCACTACCCATGGATACACTATTGACCTACGACGTGTGGCTGCAAGGGGAAAGCTTCGATGGCACACGTCGATAGAGGTATGTCCAACGCCGACTGCCCACTTTCGGTAGAGCTTCGTGGCTTCCTCGACGCAGTCTCGCCGCAGATACCCTTTCTGGGCCATACCAACCCCATCGGGACCCCCAATCTGCACCAGCCACTCGGCTGGCTGGTCACTCTCCCGTATAGGGATTGCCAGCCAAAGGTGACTGGATTGTCCCTTAAAACAGCCCGAAGCCAGAGCGATCGGGCTGGACAGTTCTATATAAGTAGTGGTGATCCCCCTTGTTTAGGGATCATCAACGAATACATCATCTCTTGAGTACTTGACGTTAAAACAACTAAAAAGGATATAACAAAGATATTTTGTGAGGATTATGATCAAATTTGATTTACACCAATACTCTTGCTGGCTTTGCTCATGGTATGGAGATCATTCTGAGGTGTGTAATGGGAAGTCCGGTATTTTCCAAGTTTATTATAAACCACTAGTTGGTGTAGATTTTTAGAGCGGCCTAGTATAGGACAGGATGGGCATAGTATCTCCGGTACATTTGGTCCATTGTGTCACGTTATTCGACTGGCGGCCGAGTATTTCACAGTGTCTTTGAATCTGCTAGACTCCCCATGGGTAATGTGCTACCTATAGGCGCTCAATCAACTACGACGTACGGCTAGATGCGGATGATATCGGACCTTGTCTCTATGCTCGGTCCGAAAAGCCCTGCTTCCATTCCTCCGAGCCCTTACAGGCTCCTTGAGGCCCTATCGCTTGAATACGGTGGCACAGTCGTAGCCGACCTTTCTATATAACGGATGATCTCCCCTTGTTTACGGTTCACATACACCTTCTCTTTCGTCCTTCCGCCATACTCGAACCTGACAGAATCCATATGTAGCTTACCTCCAACTCTGAAAAACGCACGATGTGAATCATGTCACGAGACAACTCAAATGACACTTTCAAACACGGAAAAAAAGAGAGAGAGTGCTGAAAGGTGACTGACGATACCTAGCAGCACTATCCAGAAAGTAAGTTGCATAGTATAAAAATAGACTTCAAATAGCGGCGATGGGAGCCGGATTACTCCGGTTCAGGATACCCAGGACGTCTTCACACCGGATTTTTCCATTCCAAATTGAACATGCCGGTGAACAAACCGTCTAGACGGGGTGTCAGTTGGGAAAGTCAAATATAGTTAAGTTAGACCAATGATCCCATGGAAAGCAGAACAAGGCCCACGCAGACGGACACCTCGACCAGGCAGAGCAAAGCGCAGGCGGACACCTCGACCAGGCAGAGCACAGCGCAGACGGTGAGCCTGGGCCTCAGGGCCCTCATAGGGAAATAGGCTTTGGGTACTTGGGGTGACTCCAAGCAGACCTGAAGCCTCTGCAAAAGCTCCGTCTTTTTAAGGATGCACCGGAAAGTGGAATCATGGGTAGTACGTTAGTTACGGTGCCGCTGCTGAATGGCGGACAGCATCAGCGGACAGCAGAGGTCCTACAGCCGGCGTACCATCAGCATAATCCCAGAATATGGCTGAGGCGGGACCTAAAGGCAAAGCACACTCACATGCAGCTCTCGTCAGATTCATTAAATCAGATTTTGGAGTGTAGTCATCGAAGCATTCTTCTCGTACAGTGTGAATGTTGAAATCATCATTGAAAGCGCACGTGGCCGTGTCAAAAGCAACAAATAATACTACAGTGTTAATTCGGGTCCTCGCGGGGTGTAGCTTCAGCAAAAGACCTATCATCAAGGCCCCGCGCCCAACACCTCGAAATTTGTACACAGAGATGCGGCTCCTTTCCTATTGTACAAAAAAGGGGGCCCGGGGCGCATATGTCCGCCCGGTCACGAGTATCGTCATTTAGCTCTTGGCTAACATACCTGGCGGTTAGTAATGAGCTTGCAAAGGGGCAGCGACTCATACAAGGCTGAAACTTAACGAAATGCGCTTGTCAACCCGGTACTTCAGTTGGAACAATTGGTAATGCAAATAATCTTGGTCGCCCCACTCCACATACCTCTAGCGTAGCACCTTGTGCTCCCACAGCATATTGTTCGTTGATTCCCACACAGGTGGTGAAGAAAAAAACTTTGCGCGGCGCGCTGGCTTTATATACGGCCGCGCGCGTATGTGCAGGTGGCGCGGGGCCTCCGCCGCCGCACGCACGCACGCATGCACAAGGGGCTCTGCTAGACCCATCCACTGACCACACCAGCCTGCATCCTTCACATTTGCGTCTCTGGCCTCATTGGATGCCGAAAAAAACCGCCTTCACCGTGACTGCAAAGGCAAAGTGCGCGAGGCCCAAGGCCCCCAAGACAGCCATGCTTCTTCGTTCGCCGCGCGTACGGGGGTCATCCGCATTCAAAGACGCATCCAAAGGCTCATCGTCAACCCTCGAGCCATGCACAGTGTTCTTCACGATGATGGGCCGGATCTTCAACATCACACTAAGTCCGCTGACCGCTCCTGTAAGCCCCACCAACACCCACTGCAACGCACCCAATATCATGTGGTGTTTTTTGTTGCTGATGAACACCGCCAACATCACATTAATCACCGTGGCAGGGATCCAGAAGAGCCCCGCATAGCTGTAGATGGAAATCATCCTCGTGACGGAAAGCCGGTCGCTGAACTTTAGCACCCAGGTCGTCACCGCGTAAAGTACAACTGGCACTGCGACAGCGTAGCCATAAAACACCATGATGGACACCGTGAGCAACCTAAAGTCGTACACATATCTTTGGTCGCCCTCGCCAGCATGTAACCACTGTGCAAGAAGATTGGCACCTGTAGACGACACGAACATGAAGAAGACGATGGTGGCATTAACCCAAAAGAATCCATATAGCTCTGTGGGGTCATCTTCGTTATGGGCTGCCACGACTGACGACTTATTTAGAGGGTTTAGGGCCACCACTATCTTGCCGAGGAACTCCTCGGTATTTATATCAAAGTATCGGCTGTAGAATCCGACTCGGAACATGTTGCCACCCACTTGCGGCTTGATGGTGTCATTGGCTGCCGATGCGGCAGGTGCTGTAACTAAGGTTAGTATCAGAGTATGAAATGAGACAGGGAATATGTGCTCGGCCATGGAAAGAGTCTGGCAAGGAGCCGAAGGCTGAAGCGTTGGAACACTTGGGGACTTATGCTTCGAATGAAATAGCAGCATAGCAAAACTGGTTAAAGTCGCTCAGAACGGCGCGAGATCTCTGTTATCAATATAGAAATAGTTGGCCATCAGTGATCGTCAGTCACTATTTCGGACCTTGCCAAACCTACATCCTAGATCCTGGTTTGGCTGGAAGACAAATCGATCGAACGACTCAGCGCTCTGCGTGTGTATCGTCAAGTCAATATTAAGATTCCGACTCGGTCATCCAAGCATGCGTGTTCCCTTGGTGCTATCCGCAACATGTGCTTGGGATCATGTCGAAAGACCAAGAGAACAGAAATTGAGAAAGCCTTGGAGAAACGACAGACACAGAGCGACACGGTCCCGGATTCAGCCTCAGGTTGTGATTTGGTGACACAATGACTCAACAGTGGAGTAGGCTAGGCTGTGGCTTTAAAGCAGGCGAGTCATGCCAGAGGATCCGGGCCAGCAGAATTGGGCCGAGAGAATTGGGCCAGCAGAATTGGGCCAGCAGAATTGGGCCGAGAGAATTGGGCCAGCAGAATTGGACCGAGAGAATTGGATCAGCGGAATTGGACCAGCGGAATTGGACCAGCCTCGAGCTGCTCGCACCAGAAGGATAGTCCACAGTCGCAGACAAGTAGTCAAAGGCAACCAGCCAAAAGCAAAAAGGCAAGTAGTCCATTGCAAGTCATCCAAGGCAATTAGTCCAAAAGAAGCAAGATAGGAAGCCCGATCCTATACCGCATCATGACTTCAAACCACTCAGACTGGCAATTGACTCGAGGCATGGAGATCCTCCAAGGCCACTTTTTATCTAGCTCTTGGAGCTCCCTTTGAAGCCACACGCGACTGATCCAAATTCAGCCATTCCAGCCGGGTCCAATTCCCAACTTAACAACCCCTTCAGATTAAACAAGCCAAAACATCGGCGGGGCTCGGGCTATATCCCTCAGACTGAAACAAACACACATACCATTTGGTTGTACCTGGGTGGGGAGGTCAGGTTCAATGAGCTTGGGTTAGTAACGAGGGAGCGGCTGCGGAATCTAACATACATCCTCTACTGGCTGGTATGACATGTTGGCGGTAGTAGGTACTAGATATGTGGAGTGCGGCATATGCCAGACATGGGTTGGTGCAGTTGGCCGTGACACGTGAGCCCACTTCGCGCGCAGGGCACGTGGCGAGCAGCAGGTGACATTAAGCCCTGACAATTAGCCGTGGTATTCACCGTGGCGATTAACGTGGCGTTCACCGTGGCGATCAACGTGGCGATCAGCGTATTGTTCACCGTGGCGTTCACCGTGGCGTTCACCGGGACCTTCAACGTGACTTCACCCATTCTTTCCACCCAAAAATGCCTTCTGCTCTCGCCGAAACTAGTACCCCGAGGGCCCCGGCCATAAACCGCTGAAGTCATTCCGAGGCTCCTTGTTTGCCGTCGAGGTGGACGCGCTCCGGGAGAGACGGAGGCTGACGCGGTCGTCAGGGAGCCGGGTCATGGCTGTGACTAGCGGGGCCGTGGGCTGCGACTTGGCGGTGGCAAGTGTGCCCATCGTTCTCGCCTCCGACGGCTTGTGCAGCTGGAAGGGGCCTCTCCTATTGATGCGAATGAAGTTCTGCGTGTGGCCAAGCGGCTGGAACGGCGTGAAGGACGTGCCGGGAGGCACCGAGCCCGCTAGGTCACGCGCGCGGGCAAAAGGGTCGTCTGGGAGCCCAACCAGGGCGGGCAGGCCCAGGCGGTTGGCGGCATGGGCGCTTTGAGGGTTTTGCGAGGGGCTCAGTGGGGCATGCAAAGGGCTTCGAGGCATGTGCACGGGGCTTGTGGGTGGGGTCGAAGAGCCCGCGGTCGGGGGCACCAGGTACGGGATGTGCTCTTCCATGGACGACGCGAGGGTATCGGAAGCGAACACAAAGCAGGTGGCCAGGGCCGCGCTCAAAACGGCCACAAGCGTGAAAACGGTGGGCGGTCGCACGGCATGGAGAGAGAGAAGGAAGGCGTTGAGGAGCGCGGCCAGAGCGAAGGCCGTGGACGTGGCCATGGAAAGCCCGCGCGACCTGGAGGCTGGGCTTAGAGCCTCGGCGCTGTGGAGCGGGAGCGTGGCCGCAATAAGCGCCGAGTACACCGACACAACAAACGACGTCAATGCCAAGATGCACGAGGCCGGGAAGCGGCGCACCGTGATCAGAAGCAGGTATGGGGCAGGGGCCACTTGGGAGGCGGCCGAGAAGATGAAGCCCACCACGCTCATGACGGTAAAGCCCGCGCATAGGAGGAACAAGCCAAGCTTCAAGGCGCTGGTGCGGCGCATGGCTTTGAGAAAGAAGCACGGAATGGCCAGGAACACGAGTTGGAGCGCGTACTGCGTGTGGAAGCACATCTCCACGGCCGGCGTGGATAATTGGCAGTATGATCCCAAGTATTGCCATAAGAACGGTGACACCACCACCGAAAGAAGCTGAATCAACTGCAGGCACAAGAGCGCCTTGAGCCACCCGGCCATGGGGTTTTGGACCGTGTCGGCGCACGCACCCATGGCAGGGTCTTTCACAGCTCCGACGACTGGGTCTTTCATAGCACCCTTTTCTGGCTCCTTCATAGCATCCATGGCATGGTCTTTCACATTATCCATAGATAAGCCTTTGACAGTACACGGTTGGGGCATGCTGGCGGCCTGGCCGGGTGCACGTGACGTCTCATCCACAGCCAACTGTTCTCTTTCCGGCCACAAATCATTAGATGCCCACTTCTCATTAACCTTCTTTTCACATTCCTTCAGCTTGACAGTTTCCCTCAGCTTGACAGTTTCCCTCAGCTTGACAGTTTCCCTCAGCTTGACAGTTTCCCTCAGCTTGACAGTTTCTCTCAGCTTGACAGTTCCCCTCAGCTTCACGCTGAAGGTGCGCCGGTGCGTGAGCTTTGCATGGGTCTCCAGCGCAATCAGCCACTTTCCTCTCTCCAAGAGCACTTTGGGCGACTGTGGCAAGAAAAGCATGCAGCCGATGAGAAGCAAGCCCCAGAACGCCTCCACCAACCACGCGTAGTGAAACGCCGACGCGGCGGACATATGCGCCCGCAAGAGAAGTGTCACCCCGTATAAGCACTCCTGCGCTAGTACCAGCATCACCACTCGCCAGGCCACACTCACAGCACGGTCTGCACACCTCAACACCTCGAATATGTATAGGTACGACGACACGCTGATAAGGCCGAGGCCTACACCCTTGGCGAGTTTCCAGAGCACCACTTGCAGATTGGTGTTAGCGCAGAAGGTGCCCACACATCCGGCTACCCAAAACACCGACGCGATTCTCATGGTATCCAATGCTCCTAGGTAAGAGCAAATGCGCCCGCAAAAAAGCGAAGACACTAAAGTTAGTACGTGAGGGGTTGCTGAACTGCACGGAATGATTGCAGAGGCAATGTGAGTTGTTTTCCAAAAGGGACAGAAGCAAACAGGGAGGGAAATCAAACAGGAAACAGAATCAAACAGGGAACAGAATCAAACAGGAAACAGAATCAAACAGGGAACAGAAGAGGGAACAGAATCAAACAGGGAACAGAAGAGGGAACAGAAGAGGGAACAGAAGAGGGAACAGAAGAGGGAACAGAAGAGGGAACAGAAGCCAGAAGGTTCGCAGCAGCATAAGAGGGTCAACAGTCACCAACATGTTATCGATACGTACTTGTGGCGCCGATGGAACAGGCACTCATGAGCATAAAAATCTCCACCTTGGGGACGTTTTCGTAGGCTTGGGCAAGTTTTTCATTGGCCATAAATGCCACGAGAGGCGTCTGGTCCAGAGCAAGAAAAACCCCAGGGACCCCTGCAAGAAGGGCTATTGCTTGGGGGTGAAACACTCGGATCATAGGTGGCACACAATGGGTGCAAAAGCCGCAGCAGTTACCGGCCCGTCGGCGCGGTGCATGCAGGTCTGGACAACTGGTTGATTTCGCCGCGCCCCTGACCACCTCCAGTCTCCAGCCACCATGCCAACCTCAGTGCCTTCAACCAGACATAAATATCCGGGAAATACGGGAGCCTTTTTTTACCCGCTTCTTATTTCGGATCGGCCTCCAATGCTGGTCCGGAAGGGCCTCGAACCGGAGGGCTTTGAGCTGCCCTTTGGAGCTGGTGGTGTAGGATGTCAAGGGAGGGAGGCCTAAGGAGGATTCGTGTTTTGGGAACGGCAGCCCTCGAGGCGTGCGAAACGGAAAAACACCCCAGTGGCCACTCGGCACGGTCAAATTGGGGTTCGAAGGTGTGGCTGTTCGTCAGGAATAGAGTGGGGCGTAGTCCTCGCAATCAACAGCCCCTGGTCTAAACACCACGTCCTGCACACAGGGCGCGTGGTGCACGGGTGCGGCACCCGCGGGCCATCTGAGCCTGGAAGCTCATCATGCCTGGAGGCATTCATCTTTGCGGTTGCATACGACAAGAAGACCTTTCCGGTGGAAGTACAATAAGGCTTTTTGGACGGCCTCTGCATCTTACGGCCCACCACTTTCATCCTGCCCGTTGCAGCTTTTGCAGCCTCTCAATTCACGCTCTCGCTCCGATGGCGCTGGCCTATGCCCTGGACCATGGTCGTACATTCGCCCAAAACGGCAAAAATCTTCAGTTCCTACTGTTGCCGGAGGTTGCGGATGCTGCTGATGTTTCCTACACCAAAACCACGCTCGTTCGCTCGCCCCTTATCGTGGACATGTACCCCAAGTTCCGGGTATCGCTCTCCAAGCCAGCTTGTGGGCTCACCAGCTCATCCATAAACGACGAGGATGACCAAACCCTTCGAGAGCCGGAAACAGACTCCTATTTTGGCACCGAATTGGCTGACGATGACGACATGTGGGACCTACAGGACGCAATGCCGAAACCAGAGCATCCTGCGCCTGAGCCCGACCCTCCTGCAGAGTCCTCCTACGCCTGCGTGGAGGTGTTGATCAAGGCTTCCTCGGTGGTGGTTGAAGACGTGGAATATGCACTCCCTGCAGGGGTGAAGGCCGCTGCTTTGATACCCCATAGCCCCACTCTGGGCAGCTCGAACTCCAATCTGGACACCTTGAACCCCAATCCAGAAACTGCCGCGGATGAATTGGACGACAATCCGCCTCGCGCCGTCGCTCATTCAGAACACCTCCATTCCGAGGACTCCTTGCTCATATCGCTTCTATCCGGCTACTCACTCTTGATTCGCATCTGGCATGTTCCAAGAGGCTTTTCTGATGCACTGTTCTCGCTGGCTCTGCATAGGCCGCCCACTTATTCTCATGTATTCCGACCATTTGTGGTTCAATGGTGGCAGCTTTCAAACGAGGAAATGGCCCCACCAGAGCTGGGCCTAGGCGCAGAGCCAATGAGTTGCCAGGCCCCTGCCTCCGCATCTGTGGGCGCCGAATCAAAAACTGAGTCGGGCTTTTCCCTAGCCGCCCATCCAGCCGGACTTGCCGTGGTGTCTGCGTCGGCTCATTCGCTATTCCGGATCCATTCTTGTGAGCTGACTCCTGCAGGTCTTCAGCTCTCTCCTCAATTTAACGTCCCTATCAATGGCGTGATATTGAACCTGTGTTTTGCCCATCCACTCAATACGCTGGATGCCAGCAATCACATTCTTTTCTTGACGCTCTCGTTGTCGAACCTGAAAAGACTAGAGCTATGTCTTCACAGCTGGTTCGCGCATGAGCCTTTGGAGGGCAACTTGAACTCATCAATGCTACCGTTGAACAACAACTTTCCTTTCCCCATTGCAATCGTTCCCCTTGCAAACAACAACAGCTTTCTTCTTGTATGCCCCGAGGAGCTCATTATCGTCACCGTGAACAACATTTGGTCTGCCGACTATTCATTTACTCGGACAACTTACACGGGCGCTTTCCCCACGGCGTTTTCTATTCCTGAGTTTCCGGTGTTGAGTGATGAAGAAGACATCATCAACTCAGATCTATGTGACGAGGTGCTCGTTGCGGCAAGCGATGGCATTATCTACTCGGTGATTGTGCAGGAGAATAAGACCTTGGAGTGCATTCCTATAATCCGTGTGGCCGATCCAATTTCGGTCTTCAATCTACTTCCCCATGAAAATGGCTACATCCTTACATTTGCAAGCGACACCGGTGCCGCCAAAAAAGTCTACATCCCGGAGCTTTTCCTGCAGGAGGACGGTAAGATGCCCTACACCGACGCGTCTCTTCGTAAGGACTACAAGAACTGGACGCCGGTGGTGGATGCGTTGATCATAGACTCTGTTGCTTCTCGAACGCTAGTGAACGACTGTCTGCAGGAGTTGTGGGTTCTATCCGGAATCGGCAAGAGAACAAAATTGTCTCACATTAGCCTGGGGTACTTGATTCGAAAAGATTCGACGGTTGATGACGTGTACCGCAAGGCCCTATCACTATTTGGGTTTTCTAGAAACGGCGAACACTTCATGGCGTGCTGTATGCCCTTTGAAACAAGATTTTTGGAGGTAAAGACGAGTCGGGAAAACGCTTCTTTGTTTTCACTTTTGTCCGGTCTGTACACGCTATGGTGTGGCAATATTACTCTGGAGGTGATTATTCAGTTTACGCCGTCGCAAGTCCTCGTGACTGACTTGAGTCAACGAAAGTGCTTAGACATTGAAACTATTGTGTTTGCGAAAAGCGTACGAGAATGGGTGGTTTTCATCGTTGAAACGGACAATTTGTTACGGCTTGAAGTCCGGAAAGTCGACTTTGGCTCGCATGACTGGCTCCCCCTCATCCACTCTGTTCCAGTGTCTTCTCAGGTCAGCGCTTTGAGCCTCAGTGAGACTGAGGACAACCTATATGTCGCTATTGGTACATTTGGAGGCAACTGTTCATGCATGGCACTTGGTAAAAGCGATTCAAGTCTTTACGAGGTTTTTTCGGTCGATTTGGAAGCTTTGGCAAAGGAAATTGCGATACCCCACGATATATTGTTTTTTCCAAACACGAAGAAGGCTTTTGTGGGGACTAAATTGGGATCTTTTCTTGAGCTTCAGTTTTCAGGAGAAGGGCCACAAGTGATTCAAAATGGGGAGCACAGCGAGTTCCAAAGCCAGACGTGTCGCAGCCAAGTGTCCGTGCTGCAAAAGCTACAGTTATGCTCCATGCCCATACTGCTTCTTCTCAGTCGCAATGACCCGAATTTGCTTGTTGTGTATGGCCGAAATGCGTGGCTATTCAACTTCTACACTCTGAAGGTTCCAAGAAAGGTGTCGTTCGGGGAGAAGGTTGATAAGCCAATCACTCTGATGGTCGAGCTTCCCGTGGACACTCCGCAGCACCTCAAAGTGATGTTTGTGAAGGAGGATGGGCTCGGCACGGGGTCTCTTTTCACCCACAAGACGGTAATCGTCAAGCAAATTGGGATTGGCGAGCCTGCCAAGAAATTGGCGTTCCTTGATGCACAGGCGCTCTTCATCGTGCTCAGCAAGTCCAAGAGCCCGTTGACGCGGCTCAAGTTTGCTGACCGCAAAAACTACCGCATGCTTCCAACAGTGGAATTCGATCTCCGGTCTGGCGTCCAGCGCCAAGACCCCATTTTCGGCGCACAAGAGTACCCGAGCTGCTGTCTTATTTGGAGGATTCAGAGGGGCGAGCGATTATCGAAGAAGGTGATCGTGGGATCAACAATTGAGGGCAAAACGGGGAACCTCAAGATCCTTGATATTTCCAAGATGGTGTTGGAAGGGACGCAAGCCACCATCATCAAGCAGGTGGAGCTCATTTCTATTTCCAGGGAGCAGCCCATTACTTGTGTGGAGCAAATGGGCTCGATAATTTTGTTTGCGTGTGGGCCAAGCATCTACTCCACCTCATACCAATTGGAAAACAAGAAGCTCAAGCCTGTACAGAAGCTCGTGAGTCTCTCGTCGGATGTGACGTTCATTAGCGCAACGAAAGACCACGTGCTCTTAGTGAACTCTAGAATGGACTCGCTCTTGGCCTTTCGGTACATTGAAGCGACCGGGGATTTGGAGGACCGCTTGGAGGTGGTATTCAAGGACCAAGTTCCGCGTAGCTTGGTCAACAACGCAACGTTGGGGGAGATGTATTTCGCAGGCGACAAGTTGCGTTCTCAGTTGGTGGTGATGGATCCTCATGAAGACGCCAAGTACCGCTCTAGCTCCAGCATCAACAACATCGTTTCCGATACTAGCATGAGAAACACCAATTCTGACACTATCATGGGGAACAGCCTTTCCAGAAGCAGCGTTGGTTCCGGCTCGTGCTTAGTGTCCAACTCGCGGTCTGACGAAAGGCCCAGCTTGAGCACCCGGTTCAAGCTCTCGATGATTCCGCGGGTCTACTCAGCCAAATTTGCCGGGATATGGTCCCCGCCCGCAGAGCACATTGTCACGGTGGGTGTGAATGGGGAGGTGGTGAGCTTCAAGCCGGAAAAGTACGAGCAGATGGCTCAGCTAGACCATGTGTTGGCACAAGCATATGATCTTGGGCCGCACGCGCCAAGGCAAAGTCTTGTGGAGCGGCTTGCGCGGCCGTTTTTGGGCAAGGTCACAGGCAAGGGTTTCTACAGCTTGAATAAGCCATTCTTTGACTACGCGGCCAACCGAAACCACCCTATAGTTGTGGATTGCGACATGGACGAGCTTGTGGCCCTCACGGACTCGGGAATAGTCCTTTAAAGTGTACTGTCAGTTGGCGGGCTGTCGTGGCCGCTGGCTTCAATCCAGTGAAGGACCTGTCAGTCATGCTCCCCTCCGTCATTACCCTACTGTTCAACGGGTGTCAAGTGGCTGATACACATTGGATTCTGTACAGTCGCGATTTTGTCGGTTGTACCATTTTCCAATCATGGCACCAAGGTCTAGTGCAGAGGAACTCCACGTGATATGCAGACACCTACGTCTCCGCCTTGATGTGCGTGGCTAGGAAGCCGGTATGGCGTGCTGGTGAGGGGCGTGTGTTTCTGGGCAGAATTTTGGAGGAGTTCGGGTGGTCATAGATTTGTTGAAGTTGTTGGTGGTGTTGAACACGTGCATAATGGTTGCAAGATGGAAGAGGCTATCCTTGGTGCTCTACCATCCCGGCCTGGATAAAAAAAAACATAAGCTTATGTTTTTTTTTATGAGGTATTTAATTGAAGATCGTGGACTACCGCAATGGTTCATGTCAAGTCTAATTCGACACACGACCATATCCCAAAATACGTGGGGCATCTTGACTGCGTGTTCCCACATGGGCTGGAAAGTTTGAGCCTCGGTTGCGGCGGTTTTATCCTCTGGCGGTCAATCATACGATCCAGGTGCCGAGTTGGATATGTTATGTCACGTCACATCTGAAGAATCACATTGAAGGGTTATTAATTACGAGAATCCGAGATTCAGGAAAGGCACCTGGTGGCCCAAGATGGTTTGACAAGGAATTGGCCAAGAGAATGAAGAGGGGGGACCGGACCGAGGATAGACCGATTATTGGCCAACTCCTTTCTGCAGCCCAAAGCGTGAGTTTCACGTTTACATTGTTGTGGATTTTTCGTGGAACTCATGTACGAGTCACAGTCGATTTCAAATCAACGCCTATCAGCTGCCAGCTTTTCCCAAACCACCAGAGGCGTTTCTCCGGATGCATGATAGTGCTTGGAAACGCCAATACTGTGGGAATCCAAGTTACAGGCCATGGTGCTTTTGGCCCCTACAACACAAGATTTGACTCATACAACACAAGATTTGACTAACACAAGATTTGACTAACATAAGATTTGACTAACACAAGATTTGACTAACACAAGACTTGACTAACACAAGATTTGACTAACACAAGATTTGACTAACACAAGATTTGACTAACACAAGATTTGGCTAACACAAGATTTGACTATTACAACTTTGAGTCACTGGTGCTAAAGGTTCGTTCAGTGAGATTGATGTGGACTAGGATTCGTTACTAATGTGATGACAAAGCAGTGATAATGAGTTGGAGGAAACTTGAGGATCAAAGAATGTTATGGTCAAGACAGATATTGTGAGGCAGCATTTCGAAATGAGAGATGTTGGTTGAATACGTGGACACCACGGTCAGCTCTGCTGATATATTGACTAAACTTTGGCAGCAGTCAATTCTCCAAACTACGTTTGTTTGATTCTATGGAGTTCTGAAGGCTAAAGACTGAGAAGGTGCAATAAAGCACCATGCCGACTACTGATTAGTAATCATACACGGTGGCTTTCCCAAAAACGTACATGGATCAAAACAACAAGAAGACACCACTCAAGTCTCAGACTCACGCATGGCTTAAAACCGACTCGGAATTCTTGCGGATATATACGAAGAAATGGTTTGATGATGAGTTCACGTGACCGGATTGGGGATGAAGTGCAAGAGAGATGTGAGTCGATCCGGACCAAAGTCATTGCTGACTACTTGGAGAGTGAACTCAGGAGCGATGGGAAATTGAAAACGAGGGGTCCGCCATACAAGTACTCCATTGTAAGTCTAGCAGGACCCGAGTTTGTCGGATAGGTCTAAAAATCAGCCAACGAATCGGTCAACGAATCGGTCAACAAAACAGAACAGGTTCCCTTTCACCCTGCCTCAGCTTTATGACGACAAAAGCAGCACACAAAGAAACACACAAAGCAGCCCCACATCTGGCCCATTTCTTCTCGAGTCATCCTTCAGAGTGATGGCTGTGGCATGGTCCTGACACTTGACTAGACACATGGTTTGTCCCTTCACAAGTGAGTCATGTGGCATCGGTTCATCTACACAGTAATTCGTCGCGGAATGCTGAGCGCTTGAACCAAAAGCATCAAACACTGGATTTGTTTCGGCAAGTTGTCTAGTGCGTTCAACGGAATCCCTTGTGCACGTGCAGCACGTTCCATGGCTTCGAGTTCGGGATTGCTGGAACTTAGTGGTGTTTCCCGAGTGTGATTGCTCGAACTTAGTGATGTTTCCCAAATGTGATTGGTGGACACATAGAGTGCCTTGAATACTACCCTTTATATTGGAGGGCCTTGACCTTTATTGGAGGGCCTTGACCTTTATTGGAGGGCCTTGACCTTTATTGGAGGGCCTTGAATAGTCCCTTTATTGGAGGGCCTTCTGACCACCGCCCTGGTAGGCCGTGGTGGTACTGGGGCAATGGCTCAACCAGAGGGCAAGGCGGCCTTTGAAGGTACTCACTAAGTGGCGCACAGACCACGCGTTCAGTCTGACCTTCAGCACTTTTCGAGCCGTGTGCATTTGCAGCCATTCCCCACCACGGCTGCTACGAGAGCGTGCAGTCCGCGAATATATAAAGCCCGCGCTCCTCGCTCCACCTGAACACCGGCACTAAGCAACGCACACAACACACACAACAAGCACGGTATTTGCACTGCACCAGAACTAGTAAGTACAATAATGTTGATCAGGATTCGAGTGAATGGATGAATTCAATTTTTTACACCGTCCATGAGCTCCCAGATACTTTGCACAATTGAGACTAGTTTAATAATAGAGACTAGTTTAATAATAGAGACTAGTTTAATAATAGAGACTAGTTTAATAATAGAGACTAGTTTAATAATAGAGACTAGTTTAATAATAGAGACTAGTTTAATAATAGAGACTAGTTTAATAATAGAGACTAGTTTAATAATAGAGACTAGTTTAATAATAGAGACTAGTTTAATAATAGAGACTAGTTTAATAATAGAGACTAGTTTAATAATAGAGACTAGTTTAATAATAGAGACTAGTTTAATAATAGAGACTAGTTTAATAATAGAGACTAGTTTAATAATAGAGACTAGTTTAATAATAGAGACTAGTTTAATAATAGAGACTAGTTTAATAATAGAGACTAGTTTAATAATAGAGACTAGTTTAATAATAGAGACTAGTTTAATAATAGAGACTAGTTTAATAATAGAGACTAGTTTAATAATAGAGACTAGTTTAATAATAGAGACTAGTTTAATAATAGAGACTAGTTTAATAATAGAGACTAGTTTAATAATAGAGACTAGTTTAATAATAGAGACTAGTTTAATAATAGAGACTAGTTTAATAATAGAGACTAGTTTAATAATAGAGACTAGTTTAATAATAGAGACTAGTTTAATAATAGAGACTAGTTTAATAATAGAGACTAGTTTAATAATAGAGACTAGTTTAATAATAGAGACTAGTTTAATAATAGAGACTAGTTTAATAATAGAGACTAGTTTAATAATAGAGACTAGTTTAATAATAGAGACTAGTTTAATTACTCGATATATCCACTTCAACCTATCAAACTTATCTAAAAGAAGTGACGTCTCGTGAAGGCTCGAGACTACATTGGTAGGCCAGCTTCAGACTATGTGAGCCAATATAACGACATGAGATTGAACAGTGGATAAATTGGACTTAAAATTGCTAATACACGATCGGGGGAACCGGCCAATACCTGCCTAAACCATGGACGAACTTATACTCCATGAACACACTTATACTCCATGAACACACTTATACTCCATGAACACACTACTCATCCAAGGGACCAAATCAAGGCTCTGATACCAAAAATTTGATACTCGATCAAAGAAAATCGAGGGTCAAAAAATTACCGCTCCTGTCATACCTCGGGTCCTCACCCGCTGCCAGCAGTCTGCTACCGGCCATCCTGCGGTTTGCCTCCGCACGGCCGTGAGAACTCCAACCACTGCGCCATAGCAGTATATCTGCCTTCCCTTAGAAATATACCTTCATTGGAACTCAGGTCCATTGGAGCCTTTAAGGTATTCAAGGCGTACCAAAGGCCACTTACAAGATCTACATCGTCTTCCTGGGACTAAACATCATTTGATTCAGCGAAGACTCCCACCCCCGAACCAAACACCCTAGGGCCAACGAGGTATACCCGAATCGATTCTCTATTTGACCCCCACTCGTTGACCCCCACTCGTTGACCCCCACTCGTTGACCCCCACTCGTTGACCCCCACTCGTTGACCCCCACTCTGTGTGTTGACTTTATATTCCTACTTAAGGTCGATCCTCTCGTTGCCTTATGAGTCTCAAGCAATGCACGCCAGACGTAGGAGGCTTTATTGGTGAACAAAAGGGCGAATTGTGGAGCCGCATGCTGAGGAGAATACTTGTTGATCCTTTGCCGAGCTTGGCAAAGTGCTGCAAACTCATGGACGGGCCAACTTTACACCATGGCTCTCCTCAGTAATAGTAACCTCCTACTAAACTGAATAAAGCTCCCATAGATAATACATAATGGAAATGCGATAATATTTAAAATCTATAATTCCCCCCGCCCACTTTAAGTGGGCGGGTATTTAATATACCCTTTATATGGATATTATACTCCTTTCGGGGAGTGGTGATATTATAAAATTATTATATAACTATATTAATGCCCCGCTTCGCGGGGCCATATATACCCGCCGTTGTCGAAAGATCTAAGTGAAAGCAGCCCCAGCCAATTCTATGGAGTGACGTTTTAAAGCATTACTAAAAATCTTGTTGATAATCTTAATATTCAGCAAAGATTTCGAAGTAGTGCATGTTAAACCAGTACTCAATATACCAAAGGTTCATGTCAGAACCATTATGGGACGTGCGCTGCCCATGAACTCACAAGGGTGCGGTTACAAGGTGAGACCGGCGGAACCCGCATGCAGAGGCGGGTCCAGGCTGACCGTCTGCCTTCGGAGCTTGGAGGAGGCGCCACTAGCGACTTCTTGTCGGGTGCAGCGCCGTGGCCTTCTCCGGTGCAGGAGCGGCCCCGCCTCAGGCGCCACTCTGGTCTAAAGCTAGCCCGATTAGAACGTTTTGTATGCTGCTTGCAGCATGCCTCTGGTGGGCAAAAAAAACATTCTTTCCGGAATGAGTCGGCCAAAACCGTTTGTCTGCTCTGCAACATGTGCTGTTTTTCCAGTTTCTGCAATTACGCAAACGTCCTGTGCTGTAGTTACCAAGTCAGACAAGTTGACCAAGTCGAACTTGCCGTGGCCAGCGACCTCTCCAGCCACGTCACCCTCGCTCAACTCATCACAGCATTGTCCCGTCTTGGCCCCAGATACACCCACACACCTTGGCATTAAACGATCTTGGCATTAAACGATCTTGGCATTAAACGATCTTGGCATTAAACAACCTTGGCATTAGACAACCTTGGCATTAAACAACCTTGGCATTAAATGGGCTAGCCATGCCACCCAATGGTCCACAGTTTAAGAGGCAGTGTTGTTGACAACCAAAGACTGAGCACGCTATGCTTAGCCACTGTGCATGTCTTGGTCGCCAGGACGACCAGAATACATCAGGCCATTTATGGGTGAATGTCGATCCCCAAACATAAAGGCTAGCTGCCTGCAAACCTCATAAGACTAACCATAGAAGCCAGGTTGGAGTGTCACCAAAGATGTCCTTAGAACCAGACCCAACAAATGGGTCTGCTAATGGAAAGGAACTCCACAATTTCTTCAAGATACCATGTCTGTGCTATTCGAGCTAGTACTACTGGACATCAGTCCATGGTTACTCTATGGTCCATAGTCCATGGTTACTCTATGGTCCTCCAAACACACCCATGTATAACTTTGAACAGGAATTATCCGCTTTGCAAGTATCTGGGCCCGGATAATCTATACCGAAGACTCGCGATGCGCCATTTAATTCCAGAGATGGCGGTCCTGCAGCATCCCCGACCCAATACTGGACCCTAAACAGTGGCGTGAGCCGTGTCCAAGTGGTCAGCGCTGTCCCTGCCTGCGGTCCATAGGAAAAGACCCAAAGCAGTGACTTCCCGTGACTTTGAGCTGGATTGATGACGCCTCATGGTGTACTCTAAAAATGTGATTGATGACGCCTCATGGTGCACTCTACAAATGTGATTGATGACGCCTCACTGGTGTGCTCTAAAAATGTGATCGATGAGGGCTGAATTGTGATACAGACGCGACCAGCCATCCCTCCCCCTCAAAGGGTGCAAGCGACCCCGCCCCGACCTTGGCCAGTTTCCTATACCGTATAAAGGATCTTCTTTATGGATCACCAACGAATACATCTACAGTCACTAGAGGTTTCGAAGAGCCAAAGTCCAGAGTTAATAATATTGCCTAATATGCCATTAATAGAGCAATGATAGAGCAAAAGATAACGGGGAAGGGACTGATGGTGCCTTTTTAATATACTTCAATTATAATACGTGTGTTCTAGAAGACTTGATAGGAATGAACCAAAAAAGACTCAATGTCGGAGAACTCGTGGTTGTTGAAATTTATGAAGCTGCCAATATCTCCGGTGCATCCCAACCTGGGGAAGTGTTCTCATCTTAATGGTCCTCCCAGTGGGCCTTGGGACGTGTTTCTCCGCTGAAACCTCTCCGCTGTGGTCGGTAATGCCTTCTGCAAAAGTCAATCTGTGATGGGTTGCACTATTCAGCTTTGGTGTAGGCAAACGTGTGCAAGGCCGATGCGCCAGAACGTTTCTCTGACCAGCTGAAGGGGGTGACGTGGAAGAGGACCGACTTTTGGAACCCCCATCTGAGACCCCCCCCCCGGTGGACTCCACCGCTGAGTGGATCCGCACTGACGCTGACGCCATGTTGAACGCTTATGTGATGGACCCTGGAGTGTATGTTGATCAAGTTCGAGACGGCCAAACGGGGTAGCCATTCCTCACGGCGATAGGTACACGGACGGGAATGGCCCGGGCCGCGTTGTGCCGGTGCTTTTGCACCCAAGGACTATGGTTTTGGGAACGCCGCGGCTGTTAAGGTCGGGGCCAGAGGCTCAGGCTCTGTGTCTGATGTGGTCAGGGTGGGGTCCCGCAGCCAAGTCTCATCCGGAGGCAAGAAGAGCACCTATTTAGACAACGTATCCTTTTTTAGCTTGTTCATGCATTCATGAACACTTTGGTCCTGGTCTGCCTCCTCTGTTTCTGTCCAAGTAGATGCATTTGATAGAGACCTTTATAATTGGTCCTTCAATGGGAGTGATAGTGTTGACTGCGCCAATAATCTTGGCAGAGTCACTCAACTCATCGGCATACTTCATGATGTCCAACTTCAAAGGCATGGTAATAGCCAATCCCCCAAAATCCTCCTTGCGCATGAGTTGATCATACCCTTCTTTAGCATGCCGACTTTCAAAGAGACGGAATTCATGCCTCAAACCAAACTTATTTTAAGCAGCATTATGAAGAAATGGTGATCTAGAGTGCGAAATCGGGCTTCCAACGACAGCATATTTTTCTGCCGAGATTCCTCCAATTGCACTCAACTGCTCGTTGATCCCCTTCAAGCTAAGTTCTCCACGGTCGCCGGCGGCTTCTTGACATCTGACGGGGGTCATGAAACCGTTCAAAACCCAAGAGAGTTTTCCCTTCTCACCAAGATTGTATGCAATCAAAGGCGTGTTTCGGTGACTGGCTCTGAAGTGCTCAAGATCGATGTTGCTCCGGATATCCGACGCTTGCCCTAATAATTGAACAATATCAGCATTCGAGCTAATTGCTTGGTTATACCTGGATCTTTCCAGCTCAAGTCTCCTTTCAAGTCAACGAATGTTGCTATGACAGGAGTGAACCCTTTGTTACGGATCATCTTTTGAACAAAATTTGCCAGGCTTGTCAACTGCACGTCGAGAAACTCAACTCCAAGCTTAATTGCCATAAGACTTAGATCTGCCAAATGCTCTTCGCTATTGTCAGGGAAGCGCCCGCCCTGACTTTGAGTGCGGATAGTGAATATAATTGGCAAACTTGTAGGCTTTCTTATGATGGCGATTTGCTCTGCGGCGGATGTGGCCTCTTGTTTCTTAAAAGAATCGACTCTCAATTCAATAGCTTCACAACCTGCCGTGACTTCATCCAAGCCTTCAGAGCAGTCGTTCACGTCCGCAAATTTCAAACTGGCCGCATATGATCTCTCGTTCAAGCTGATCCGATCGTTAGATCCAGTAATTGTCTCGAGGTACTTAAGGAAGGATTGCTTCAATAGTCCAAATTCAATAGCCGAGCCGCAGAAATGCCAGTACAACGAGTAGTTGGAGCACTTTTCTCTTCTGGATTGATTCGCACACCAAGCACCATGATCAAGAGCCCTTTTACTCCGGTGCTTTTGCACCAGGTCAAACCGGAGGGCCTTGTATCTGAGCTGCACCTGAGATGCTTTCACTCCATATGCTGCTTCCACCCCTCAATCTATACTGGCATGCTATCAGTAGCGGGAAAGAGACGCCCCTCTTGTGTTGATGCATGAGATGTCAACCCAGACCTAGCCTTGTTGAGGGAATGTTCGTGACCGAGGCCCTGCCTCCTCCCGAGCTCCTAAAATGTCAGTATCGGAAAGAGCTGATTGGGTTGGTCTGTTCAGTTGTCGGTAAACAGTCCTCAGTAGCATCTGCATCAATCCACATTCGACTAGAAGGAGGCTTTGAGCGGTCTGGGCGGTTGACGATGCATAGTAGCCCGTGGCAGCCACCTTCACGCGCGTCCCATCATGGCGGCGCGTCCTCAGGCCTGGCTACCTTGAAGCGACAGTATTTCTTCAACTTGAGGCGACAGTGCGACAGTGATTCGCGACAATGCCGCCAATGACCCGCCATTGCCCGCGCTTGGTTGCACTGTGTTGTTCGGGCCCTGGTGATACTCGCATTGCTACGCCCTGACATCGCACAGGCCAAAATAATTCAAACAAAATTAATTGGAAGGAAGCCTGGGGCCCAGAATCTCTTTCAAGGTGGCACCAACAAACCCCTTGCGAAGCGTGACTTCAAAAATCCTATTCTGATGCTGCATTGCACATAGTCAACATTTAAACAAGTACTTTCGTAAGATTGTGCATTTTGGAGTCAAACTGCAAATAAAAATAAATTTGGGAAAAAAAGCCAAAAGTTGAACATAGACTCGTGCAAGAGTAGATCAACCTCATTGTCTGTACCATATCAGTGGTCCATAGGGAGGGGAAGGGCATAACACTAGAGGGTAAAGAAATCTGAAGTGAGTACGGATTCCTTCGCGCGTGCATGGAATTAGACCGTCTAGACCCTGTCTAGACAGGGTCTGGAGTGGGTCCAGCTCACTAGTACACCGTCAATGGCATCTCGGCTCGGGCATCGGCATGCCCGATGGCTCAAAGCGCGTTGCCAGGGGCCTTCCACCAGCCAAAGACTCCTGGTTTCACCCGTGCGTCGTCCTTCCAGTTGCTTCTTCCAGTTGCCCCAAATGAGCACGCGGTCACAACTGCTTGTTCTATATTCTGGCATAGTTAGGTAGTCCACTAACACTTACTAATACTTACTAATGCTTACTACTTACTAATGCTTACTACTTACTAATGCTTACTACTTACTAATGCTTACTACTTACTAATGCTTACTACTTACTAACACTTTCCAATACTTTCCACTAACACTTTTCACTTGTGGAACCTCGGTAGTCATGTCTATTCTCAACTGCACTACGAATTGCTTTCTCTGATGACTGGCTAACGAGCGGGACGGCCTGGCTTTGGATTCAATGGGCTACGCTTCAGACACGGCCGCTCCGTCCAACCGCTCCGGCTACTCAATAGTTTCATCTGTTCCTTGCTTTCCAAATGAAAGCGTCGCACCGAGAGTGCGCTCGTCTGCATGCTGTATTGTTATCGTACTCAGATGGCTGGCCTCTCGATTAGGTGCTGTGCGCTCAAGATGCGCAGCGGCGGCCCTGGGGAGAGGGCGGACAAAAGGTATACGGTGCCATGAGCTTGAACTAGTTGCTTGGAAGGGAGTTCTTCAGGGATTGGCTTTCCAAAGGCCTGGCAGGTTGGTAAGTAGTTTCAGCATTTACCGGTCTTAATAGATGCGGAATGCGATAGAATAATATGAATATGAATAATATGAATATGAATAATTGAATATGAATAATATGAATATGAATAATTGAATATGAATAATATGAATAATGAATACTGCATTGGAATTCTATACTACAGTCTAGAGTCGTTATGCAAAAATTACTAATATATAATCTGCAGAATGATCACACAGGCCACATCCCGTAAGGTCTTGTCGCAGTATTGGGCCACGTTAGCGCATGTCATCAGCATATTATTCAAGGATAGTGCTTGGGACTTGTGATGAACCCAACATCGGGTGATTTTCCTTGATTCTCGGGTAATGGAGCTGGCGCTGGAGTGGCCGTTGTGATACCAACGTTTTGTCCGACCTTAGCCTGGTTTCACGCCATATTAGGATGCCTGGTCCCCGTGATCCCCATTTCTGGCCCTCTGCCCGGGTCAACACATCCGTTAACACACGTCATCATGACTCAATAGCAGCATTCCACGGCGTTGGACCTCAGGTGCCGTCCAAAGCCGCTTTTTTGGGCCTCGGCATCTTATCTCACTCAGTCTTCGGGTAAGACGTCTGGCCCGTCTGGTTCGCCGTATGATTCTGTGTCTTCTGCTCCCAGCACTACTCCCAGCGCTGCTTCCAGGCCTGCTCCCTGCACTGCTTCCAGGCCTGCTCCCTGCACTGTTTCCAGGCCTGATTTGGGGCTCGCCTCTGCGCCCCCATCCTGCTCATTGCCTGTTACACTGACTGGGGCCTCGGACTCTGGCTCTGGCTCGGCTCGGGCATGTAACTTTCTTCTCTGCCGCTGCTGCCTAAACTCCGCCGCCCGGCTTGGGCGCTCCACATCATTGTCATCTCCCTTGCGGAACTCCAGAAGCAAGTTGCGCGCTCGCGACCCCACATCCTCGTCACTTTCATCCTTGCCATCGACTTCCTGCTGTTCGGGGCTGCGCCGCCTGCTGGAGCTTTCCAATAGATGCCGCTTCATCAAGGCCCTTTTGCGCGCCGTCGCCAGCTCGCCTCGCTCAGGCCCTGCGGACTTCAACTTTTCGAGGAGTGAGTCCATGACGTTGGTGTCGGATTCGGAGTCCGTATTCTCGGCCTTGGCCTTGGCATGTGCGTTGCTCTGCTCAATGAGCTTCTTGCGCTGCTCGTAAACCTTCAATTCATCTTCGCGCTTGATGTTCTCCACCTGTGCCTTCTTCAAGTCGGCCATGAAGTTGGAGAACTTGCTCATGAACGAGTTCCGCACAAACGTATCGCCGGGATCCTCCCCAAAGTAGACCATCAACTTGTCAAATTCCTTGAACGTGTAGTTTGCCTGGTCCGTCAAGAGCTCCACCTTCTTCTTGGCTTTGGGGAGCAATGGCGTCACCACCTTGAGGATCCGGTCTTGCGGATGGAACTTGGACACGTCGCTCAAATTTCCAACATCGAGCGAGCTCTGCACGTTTTTAACCGACTTGGCAAACTCTTTGCAGTCGTTGGAGATCACCTCGATCGAGTATTTGGCAACTTCCTTGCACCCCGCCAACTCCTCCATAAACTCCATGAGTTCCGGATAGTTCGACCGGATCGTTTTCTCCACATAGTGCAAGAATGACATGCTGTTCTTGTCGTCCTTGACAAAGTTCAACCTCTGCAACGAGCTCAACTTGAAGCCCTTGGCCTGCTTGGAACTATCATTCATATAGTTACCCACCGCGAGAATAATGTCAAATACACTGCGCAAATGCTTGGATTCTTTGATGCTGTCAACGGCCGAGTCCAAAGAACGCAATTTTCTCACGAGGTCCTCATAGTCCTTTTCAAACGACGAAAGCGTCTTGAGTGCTCGGATTCGGGACTTCCAGTAATGTTGCAAGTTGTAAATCAACTCCAAATAAATCCGGTCGGGCCTCTGTAACTCTGCGGGGTCTTTCTCAGGCTTGGCGATATCCTCGGTGGTGTAATCGGTGGAATAAGGCTGGAGGCTGGTAGCCAAGCTGTTTGGAATCTCCACAATCTCTTCTTTACCGAGGAACTCCAAGACTGCTTGGTTCTCAAGAATATCCTTGTCACACCTTAAGATTTTGTTGATCACCTCAACATCAGAGATGTTGTTGTAGAAATGAAGGTTAATTCCAAATTGCTGAGCGATGTCGCGGGCCAAAAACGTCACCTTGTCCACATCCTCCTTTTTCTTGGTGGCTAACTTCTTGATTTCCCGTGCAGCGAAGATAGTTTCGACTTCGTCCAACACTCCTTTGCTCATCAACTCGGATACGATGGTTTGGGGCTTGGACTCGCTCCAAAACGAGTTGCTGGCGCTCTCGTCCTGGTCCACTTTCTCCCAGTGCAACTGCTTCAACTTTTTCTTTGGCCGAGGAAACGAGTCGTAGAGCCCCACGCTCACGGGCTCCGCAGGTTCAACTGATTTGGCTTTACCCGCAGGGAATGGCGGGGGCACTGGTATTCCCCCGCCGAATAAGGCTGTGGGAGGCGGCGGCGGAGGTGGCGGCGCAATTCCTCCTAGGCTGGAGGGAAGTGGAGGCGGAGGTGGCGGCGGCACCCCTAATGCTGGTGGCGCTCCTCCAAATGCTGGTGGAAGCGGAGGAGGAGGAGGTGGAGGTGGGGCTGGTGCTTGTGCTTGTGCTGGTGCTGGAGGAGCTTCGATCGTTGAAGAATCAGTAACAGGAGATGGAGATGCGCCAGTTAGTTTTTCCTCAGCTAACTTCTTGGGCTCTTTTTCTTCTTGAGCGTCAGAAATTGCCTCGGCAACACTTACCTTCAGCGTCAACTCCTTCAAGAATTGTGGGTTCATAGAGCTCACGGTAGTCACTCTGTTCGTCTTGTAGTCGGTCGTGGGACCACTCGAGCCCCGCACCACGTCCTTGTCGCTTTGAACTTTTCCTTGGGTATATTTCTGTTCGATCTTTTCCAAAACACCTGATGGATCTTCAAAAGCAGACTTGCGGGGCAGCTTGATTGGCGACCTTGGCACCTTGAGTGCACCCAACTGTGAACGCAATTCTTGCTTCATGCGCTCAACGCTTTGAAGCTCTTCCTGCAATTTTGCTTTGACGCTGGCATCCATAAGACTGTTGATATAGGAGTTCTCTTGCTCAGTGAGATTGAAGTCAATATTGATATCCTTGTAATTATTCTCAAGCTCCCGCAAGCGCTCCATCGCCATGTACTTTTGCTTGGCGTAAAGACTGCTGTTGTTGAACTTCATGATATCGTTGGACTCACTTTGGAGGGACGCGAGCTGCTTTCTCAATTTGGACAATGTCTCTACATCGTCATATCTCACCGCACGTTTTGGACCTAGTGGGACAGGCTCGAGGACTATTTGCTGCTCTTTCTCGTCCTCCAGCCCAGGCTCTTCTTCTTCTGTAGAAGGTTCATCTTCTGCAGGTGAGGGCTCGAGATCCGCTACAGTCTCCTCGTCTTGAGGAGCCTTGTAGTTTTCAAAATCTGTCATTTCGAGCTCTCTGGCGAGGTTCTCAATGTCATTCATTTGCTCTCTCAAAGCCCTTAGCCTGGAACTAGGCTCCACGTGACCTCCAAGCAGCTTATTGTCTAGCTTCAACTCGGCCTTCTTCCGGTGTATTTGTTTCTTCAACTTGTTCATGAGCTGCACATTGCTAGTTTGCACGGAGAAAGTCGTTTTCCCGTCACTTCTCTTCGACCGAATCTCGCCGTTATTCAACATGATCAAGAGCTCGCGCATCTCAACTTCCAGCTCTTGCTTTTCGATTAAATGCTTCCGCTTCAACTCGTCGTATTCTTGTTGCAACTCTTCGTTAAGCCGTCGTGTGCGCCTCAAAACTGCCTCTTGCTCCTTCACTTCCTTGGTCAAACTGGCAATGACTCCCTCGGAGCCCAAAGAGAGCTGGCGAGATATGTCATCTCTCTCTGCGGTCGCTTCCTCGGCAATCTTTTTATACATTTTGGCCTCCTTCAAGGCGTTTCTGTACATTTCATCGGTGTTTAAGCCCTGGAATAATCGATTCATGGCAATTCCTATGGCGGATTCGTCATTGGAGGTGTGGGCATTGGTGACATTTTGAATCAAACCGTCCAATAGACGCAAGCTCCGGACACTTTCAGCGGGATCTTCTTTTTTCTCGGATTGGTTTAAGTAAATATGCTGTATAGCACTCAAAAAGAAACTTTCGGCCTCGTTATTTTGCACATTTTGCCAGATGGACTTAACTAACTCTACCGGGTTGTTGAAGTCAATATTTTCATCAATTTGTTCCGCAGCTTTGAACTCGAGCTTATCGTTTTCCTCCATCTCGACGTACCGATCACATTGTTTAGAGAGACTCTCGTAATTTGAGTCTCTAAATTTAGCAATGAGCCGATCAATACCAGCAGCCTTGAGCTGAGACCGAAGATTAAGCCGCACTCGATAATCGATTCCGTACTCCACGATTGTGTTGATTAAAAGCATGGAACTGAAGCAGTACTCAAGGAGTTGATTTTCAAGTTGCGTGGAGTTGGCAGTAGGCGTATTTGTGCCGTACAAAGCATACTTCACCTCATCACTTGCGCCAACCAATGAATTATTGTATTTGCCTCTTCCGTCCACTGTTTTAGACAAAAGAGTCAACCATAGCTCGAATCGGTGAAATTTATCGGGAATGGGAGGCTTTCTTTGGAGATTGCGCTTATTCTGCTGGGAATTCATGAACTCAAAGTATGGTTTTGCAGATAACGCATCCAACGCTCGAAGCACTTTGTGGTACTTTCCCTGGTGGTCTGCCCCACCCGATTTTGAGTAGTAGACAATCATAAAGGTAAGCGTCTCTGTGGCGATTTTCCTGGTGGCTAGGCGAGGCGATAAAAGGGCACCCGCTATAGCATTGACGTAGAGCGAGTCATCATTCTTCGCTCTTTCGGCGCCCAATTTCTGGTTCATCATGCACCGAAGACACTTGAGGGCGTTTAGCTCGCGATTAAAAATGTCGTCCAGAATGTCCTCGATTTCTTGGGTGTTTATCTGGTCATGCACCTTTGTGAGATACGATGATAGAGCTGCATCACCCTGAAAGTCGAAGATGAATTCCCTGACCCAGTCAATAGGCTCCGTGCGTAATGACACCCATAAATTCTCGAGCTCCGCCGAAGAGATGGATTTGGCCACTAGCTTCCGGGTGTAGAATTCCGGGCTGTTGCCCGACTTCTTGGCCAGCTTGCTTTGCTCACTGAGGGCATCCTGATGGATCAACATCCATTTTTTGTCGATGCCGTACGCCAACATTTCTTGACGGGCCAGCGGCGGAAGCGAGCGGAAGTCTCTGCGATCCATTAATTCACGGAACATCCGTTCGATATCCATGTTATTCAGCGGCTTTTGCGGAAGGGCTATGGAAGGAACGTCCTCGGTGTAGGGCCGAGAGATCAGTTGCGGACCCGATTTCTGGGAAAAAGACTTAGAGAGTCCCATCAGAGACAGCGACTGAGACTGGTTCCTCATGTGGCGAGACTTTTCCGGTAGCGAATCCTGGCGAGACTTGATGGACTCAATGCGGGGAGGCTTGTCGTCCTTTTGAAACTTGGAATCCGACCTGGCGGTTTTCAAATCGTAAGGATTGAAGGCAGGCGCCGACGGAAGCCTTTGTTGAGGATTGGAATAGGTCGATGCGCTAGACAGAAGAGGGGCATTGGACGAAGCCGAGTTGGAGTTTGATTTCCATGAGCTAAGGGACGCGATCCCGGCCATGCGGCGAGATGGAGACACCACCGAGGAGTTGGAGTGCAGGGTATGAGCGGTGAAAACGGAGTCAGCATCTGAATGGTCCAGAAGCTCGGGCCGGTCTGGTTTTTCCTTTGGCTCTTTAGAGTCTCTGCTCTTACGGAGCGAGAAAATGGACGAGGTCGACGAGCGGTGGGAGTTTTGCGCCTGGCGCTTGGCGGAGCTGGAATTAGAGGCCGACGCGTGACTCTGTTTGGGGGCGTTCGGCAGCAACAGGTAGTCTTGCTGGTCCGACAGGCTGGGCCGCGTGAGGGTGGGCAGGCTCAGGTAGATTGCCTGCAGATTGTGGGCCGGGTCCAAGGTGTTGGAGCCGTTCAAAGGGACGTATGAGGGCTGGGGGTGGGCGGGGTCCAGGCCACCGTAGGCTTGCGAAGAGTTGGGGTGCGGCGGTGTGGGCGACACGGGCGGGGGCCCGGACTTCCCCGAGGACGATGGGCCGCGAGACCGGGACGTGATAGGCGAGTAGTACGCACCGGTCTTGGATTCGGGGTTCTGGGTGCTTTCGCCGGCCACGTACGGATCTATTCGTTTGCGGAGCGACATGGAGGTTGGATGTGCTCTGGTCTGGGCTGCTCCGTGCTTGGATGTATTGAGGCGGTCTCTGAGTCGCTCACTGGGGGTCGCTGACTGCCGCTAATTACCACTGACTGGAGGTCGCTGACTGCCGCTAATTACCACTGACTGGAGGTCGCTGACTGCCGCTAAATACCACTGACTGGAGGTCGCTGACTTGCGGCGTGCTGCCAAAATAAGCCGGGAGATGCTCTCCGAGTCCACGCTGGGCTGCTTATGCTGGCCACAAGGCAATTCTGCACGGATCGGGCCTGGCGGCTGGGGTTCGACTTGGAGAGGCCGCCACGGCTAATCAGGATCCACGGACGACGAACGGTCGGAAAACGGAGGCAAAACGGGTGACGCGAGCAGCGGCAAACACAGCACGAAGTCGCAGCACACACAGGAGGACGGATGGGCAGAAGTGAAAGAAACCGGCGCTCGTAGGAGGTTGGCGTCCAGCTATGAAGAGAGTGACGGGGAAGAAGGCTCGCAGGTGTAAAGAAAAAAAGGCTCACGTAGCGCGCCTACTTGTTTACGGCCGTGTGCAGGCGCGCGTTGCTCGCCAACCCGGGTCGGTGGCGGTCCGTGGACACGTGCGTGCCGGAGGATGAGCGCAGGGGGCGACGGGGACGCCGGACCGGCGGGTTCTTTTCCGCCTCCGTGTGGTTTCGGTGGGGGCAGCGTCGTCGGCTCGTGGAGTACTGGCTTGTGGCGTCTGGTTCAGGCAACGGTCTACTTGATCCGGTTGCACCGGTGAGAGCCGGTGTACGGGTGCGCGGCCCCGTGGTCGTGGTCGTGGTGGTGGTGGTGGTGCACGGGTGTGTCTTGTCGTCAAGAGGTCGGTGGGCACGGGGACGGTATGATGCGTAATGGCGGCCGATTTTTGGACCTTTAGTAAGCTACTTGCTGCCTGCCTGCCGAGGAGTGAATTTGTCTCTGTGTTCTGTCCCCCTCATGTATTTCCCATGACTCTCTCATTTGTCCCTCTCATGTCCTTCTAATGACTTGTCCCTCTCATGTCCTTCTCAAGACATTCTCATTTGTCCCTCTCATTTGTCGCTCATCTGTCCCTAGTGTCCTTTGTCCCCTCTTAGTCCCTCGTCCTTGGTCTATTTCTCACTCTTCGCTCCCCATCCGGCGGGTCTATTTTCTGTCCCTGTCCTCCTCGACCTCCCGCTGCGACCCGCTCTTGTCCGTTTTGACTGAGCATCTGTCAATCCCTCACTACACTTATGCAGGTCTGCACTCCACAAAAGGTCCCAGGCTGAATGGCATATTCGACTCCCGTGTCGCTTCGCCGGGGCCCACCAGCTTCGCCGGGGCCCACCAGCTTCTACGGGCGGCTCCACCGTGGTGTACTGCATACAGCGCTGCCGTGTACCATTCTCAGATGGCACACGCGCCGCGCCTGAATACCTGCCGGATGTTATTTATAAATAGAACTGGTCTGATTAGTCGGTGTCGGTGGTGGACACTTTTGGTGGACACTTTTGCGGATGCTTCCATGGAACATGCTGGTAGGTCTTCTGGTGGAGTGATACGCTACCTATTTCCACTATATACACTGTGCTCAGAGCAATCACTTGGGGGACGGCTGTCGACGTCCGTCACCACTGGCGTGCATTGGCCACGTACGCGGGCAAGTCCCCGAACCCACTTTCTAATAGAACCACACTTCTTGTCTCAACTCCCCCTCCATCTTCTTATGGTCTGCTGCATTTTTTCTTGGTCGTAGCATCTTCTTATGATCCGTTGCTTCTCATGATTCATTGCTTCTCATGATCCGTTGCTTCTCATGATCCGTTGCTTCTCATGATTCGTTGCTTCGCATGATTCGTTTCTTCTCATGATCCGTTGCTTCTCATGATCCGTTGCTTCTCATGATTCGTTGCTTCGCATGATTCGTTGCTTCTCATGATTCGTTGCTTCTCATGATCCGTTGCTTCTCATGATCCGTTGCTTCCCATGATCCGTTGCTTCCCATGATCCGTTGCTTCTCATGATCCGTTGCTTCTCATGATCCGTTGCTTCTCATGATCCGTTGCTTCTCATGATTCGTTGCTTCTCATGATCCGTTGCTTCTCATGATTCGTTGCTTCTCATGTCACACGCCCTTAACCTCGTACACTTGTCAGTTGCAGGGCACCTGTATTAGGGCAAGCAAAACTACTCAATGCTTTCCTGTAGCATCGAGAGCGTGTCATCCAAATCCTTGTGAATTTTTTTGTTGAATGCCTTCGTCTTGGACTGGCGCAGCGTCAGCGCCTCAGGCTGCGTCTCTTCAGAGGCGTCTTGGAAATCATCAGCTTCAGAGTCGTCTTTTTTTTCTGCCATCTTCTCATTCGTGCTCATCTTCTTGCCCTGATTTGCTGGGGGCCCGTTTGCACTTAACTTTTTGACCATATCGCTGACCTTTCCTTTCGAGCGCGGGACTGCGGTGGGTGCTTCAGTGGTTGCTTCATTGGGCACATGCTTTTCCTTCTCTGGCTCAGATTCACTTAGGCCACGGTCACTTTCAGGCTCAAACTCCCCTCTCTTGTCAGCCACGTTCGAAGATGCCACAACATTGTGGAGGTTCTCTTGTGCACCCACTATCCTTTGCGTTGCTGCCGCGGATCCCTCGCCAGTTTGACTCTCAACGGAGTTTTTTTGACCCTCAACGGAGTTTTTTTGACTCTCAACGGAATTTTCCAGACTATCAACCGCATTGGTTTCACCCAGGGGTGCTTCTGAAGAAGTGGCCCTTGGATCAAGGCTCGGAAGAACTTCAGATTCCTGAGCAATGTCAGCCGGCCCTGCCTTTTGAACCTCTTCCAAATCCTGGCTTGAATAGGCCACGTTCTCGCTGATGAAACGTTTGAAAATACCGCTTTTGATATCGTCGATATTCAAGCTCTCGACGTCTTCAAGGGTGTCCCAAAAACCAATGCTTGCCCAAAAGATCTTGGCTCGAAGCACTAAAAGCATGAGGTAGAGCTTGATGAGAACAGGCTCGTCCTCGGGGCTGGACACTGGACCCTGGATTTCCATTGAGGCTCGCTTGAATTGGAAGCTGTTTACAGGCACGGCGCTTTCGAACTGAGCGTTTGGCTGCAACTTGTAGATGTTGGAATGGATGGACCTCAACTTGGCAAAAAAGTCGCAGATGGCGCGTAGCTTCACCAAACAGTAGTTGCACAAGGGATAGTTGCCCACCACGTCGTGCTTTTCGCCCGCGATGCTGATAGTTTCGTTGCCGGTGCTTTTGTACAGCGAGTCTGACGCTGGCCCGTAAAGTTTGAGCGAATAGAGGCGGGCGTGCTCCAACAAGTCGTCCTTGCTTTCTCCACATATGCCGCAGGGTTCCCGCAAGGCCACTGGAACTGCGGTGCCGGACTTGACGCCCTTATACGAAAGCTTGAAAGTTTCGTTAACGCCGGCCACGGGCTCAATGACAGCCTTTCCTTCCACGAGGAGTGACCAAAAGGACTTACCTTTGGACCAGCGGTTCATGAAGGTAGCACCCGACAATGACGGCACGGTGGGCCCCAAACTCGACTCGATCTCGGCAGTCCATATCCGCTTGAAGTACTTCAAGGCCTTGAGAGACGCTAAATCGAACGAGAAGTCTTTGCGGATCATCATGTACACAAAAGTCTTGAAGTCGTGCTGGTATTGCGGAAGATCCAAACGGATGGAGCGGGTCTTGGGACCATAAATGAGCTGGTTCAAAACGAAGCTCATCTCGTCATCCAGAAGGTCGTCGCCGGCAAGGGGGTCATCGGATTCAGCAGCTCCTGCACCTCGAGCACGCGTCGATTCTGCGTCGTCGGCAAATCTTTCAGAATTGGCCCCGAACGTCTTGGGAGTGTTTGAGCGAGACGAGGGCGTGTTGCGGGCCAGGTCCTCGATTTTTATGAACAACTCCTTCAAGTCCTTCAACTCGTCCTGCAAATTGCCGATGATGGAGTCCTTTTCGACGAGTTCCTCCATCAATTTGCGGTTCTTCAACTTGAAATTGTACGCCTCTCGACTGGCATTGGACACCATCTCGTTGGCCTCGCTGAAGAGCGACGCGGTCAAGTCCTCCACCTCGCCCTCCAATTGCTTGTTCTTTTCTTCGGCCGCATTGCACTGCTCCTGGAGGGTCTTGTGTTCTTTTTGAAGCCGGGCGTACCGCTCCGCGAGTTGCAACAACAGGTTGTCCAGGGACGGGGGTTTCTCCGCTGCCGCAGCTGTTTCGTCCGCCTTCATTTTCAACGCAGCGTTCTCCTTGCGTGCCTGCAAAAGCGCTTCTTCAAGCTCCAGCAGTTTCGCCACCTCCGTCACAAGCTTGGTGGACAAGGTCGTCACCTGCTCGGACAATCTGTTGCCGAGATCTTCCGACATGAATGGGGAAAGAACCGATTGAGACAATACCAGCCCGGAATGGATGCCGAGTTGAATGCGAAGCGCCCGGGCGGTTTCAGCTGAGCTACCAAGCTTGCAAGAATATCACGATGGGGATCGAGCGCTGGGCGGGTGTTGTGGGAGTTCTCTGCCGCCGGAATCGCCTAGACTGGCTGGGTGTTTCACGCGTGTTTCGGGTTCAAGGGTATACGTAGAGCGGCGAATGGAGGTGCGCGCGGGGGTATTCCAAGAACTCAGGAAGAACTAGTGGGCGGGGGTTCTGCGGAATAGTGATATGCTGGAGAGGGTGTTTCACCAAGGCCCGCGATCCTGTGACGGGGCACGTGCGCCGGCACGCGACTAGCCATACCGACATGAAACACCACCATACAGGCAGGAACTCCCTACGGAGCAGAAACACCCTCCAGAGCGCTAAGGAGCAGGATACACGTGCAGGCGAACATGTTCGACAACCGTGATAGGTGAACTTCGGCCTGGTTGGCCCATGGCGACACGTGGCATATCTCTATAGACCGCCCCCACGTGGTCAGACCAAACCCGTTTTTGCCGCCAGCACTCCCTCTACTTCCAAGCCACAGGCACATCATAATACGATTCATCAGACGGTCGTCAATACAGCGGATCGCTGAATTTCACAGCCGAAGGAGGCTCCGGAACAGGGTCAAGACTAAGCCCTACAAGGTTGACGCAAGCTCCTCTTGTCAGGAATCAATTGACCGAACTCATATCAAGATGATCTAGAAGAGCTTTGAATACACCGGCTGTACTATGAAGGGAACAGAAAGGCGTCTATGATGAGGTACTGGTGCGAGGAGGAGAGGAGTGCCCCGGACGCTAAGAGGGCGCTTCAAAAGAAGAATTTGGAGAAGCTGAATCTTCTCGTGGCACAAGCATTCATGTGGCACTTGGCACTACTAAACTGCATTGCCAATTTACTTCAGCAACAAACTGCAGGACCTCGGAATCCAAGGACGGATCAAACCGGCACCAGCAAATGCTAAGGGCTCGATGAGTCAACTCTGTGAAGACAAGGCCTCTTGACATGTTCCAGAGTTCAATGAATCATGACAGGCTCCCGAGAGCTGCTAATAAAATTCGGCCCGATGTCTATGGTGCTGAAGCTCTCCAGACACCCAACCGATGCCAAAGTGAATCGTATTGATTCTTAAAGGGAGCAATGAATTGGACTGATAAATTCAGTTCAAACTGTCTTATTCAGGTGCTATCCCTACCTCCGAAACCGAGGCTACTCTTTGCAGACTATAGCCATAGGCTTCTTGGGAAACATACAACAACCTTCCACCAAAAGCATGCAATTCATTTTGGGGGCTTCTTTTTGTGCCATAACAGTCGGTGGCGAAAATTCAAAATACCGGAAATGAGAGCTCTGAGCCTTGCAAAAGCAATAATCCAGTCTCTACTGAATCATGCAGTGGAGAACAAAGCCCGAGCCCCATGTTCCACGTGAACCCTAGCGTCCACCCCACCAGGGAGATATTCCACCACCTGATCTATGCTGGTCCAAGAAGCACGTGAGGCCCAAGCGGATGAACTTGATCTTTCACAGTTCAAGGAACCTGTTTATCGAAAGAGCGGGCAATTATGGGAAGAAGCGCTCAATAGAAACTATTGGAGGTGAATCGGGCCTCTGAGCAGGTGGACTTATCACATGGCCGGACCTGTTCGCCAGAGAACTGTCCAATGGTGCCAGAGGGGTTTCCAATGGCACCAAAATGTTCCCAATTGCATGAAAGCAGTGTCAATGGCGCCAGAGAATCGTCGAATGATGCTGAATAATGCCCAGCTTTCGCCAAGCATTTTGCAAATTCCGCCAAACATTGCCCAATCGACGCTGGAATAAAACTCGTGTTTTCAGACAATCCGGGAATTGATCATCAGAAAACGCACTGCCGGCGATCAAACAGACGTTTGGTAATGAAGATGGACGACGGGGTTCTCGAGTGGATCGTACAGGGGAATCCGAATCAACCAGAGGATGGCGATCATGAGGAAGCAATATCAGTGCATTCGCAGATCATTCTTTGCATGGTCCGAAACAGGGCCCGCAGGTATGACATGGACTCATACGGGCATCACAGAGTTGAGATTCAACAAAGGCACACTGCAGCCTTGGGTAGGCTCACGCAAGGAAATAGAAGAATGGTGCTATTGTTGGCGACGATATTTGGACAAAGCGACCAACATCGGAACATACAGAGGAGTCCTTCAAAATCCTTATGAAGGACTTGGGAATAAGGTTTCCGTGTGGACTGCCTGAGGGTATCTTTTGATTATATTGCCAGGTAGGCAAGTTCAGGCCGATACCAGAGCCGATGCCAGGATGCATGTCCGAGATGTCCAAGATGTCTGAGATGCCCGAGATGCCAGACATGTCTGAGATGTCCGAGATGTCTGACTTGTCTGAGCTGTCCGAGATGCCAGACATGTCTGAGATGTCCGAGATGTCTGAGATGTCCGAGATGTCTGAGATGTCCGAGATGTCTGACTTGTCTGAGCTGTCCAAGATGCCAGACATGTCTGAGATGTCCGAGATGTCTGAAATATCCGAGATGTCTGACTTGTCTGAGATGTCGAGATGTCTGACTTGTCTGAACTGTCCGAGATGCCACATGTCTGAGATGTCCGAGAAGTCTGAAATGTCCGAGATGCCCGAGAGATGCTTGTTAAAACTTCTATGAAATACACTCTTGAGATTCCAATCCAGGAAATCATGTCAAGGGTTTTTGATGCTAGAAACAAACGAGGCCAAAGTCACAGACGACTAGAATCTTGTGCATGATAGACCATGTGATCTTTTTTGATGCAAAAGCAGTCGCGTCATCAAACAGTGGGAAGACCCTTTGGACTATCTGGATAGGAGCGGCAGTTTCTTGGAGATCTCGGGAGAAACCACTCCCGATGTGGGAGATGTACCAGGCCCCGCCTGGACCATGAGCCGTCACGTGATACCTTGAATCACGTGATATGATATGTTGCATCACGTGATACCACGCCTCACGTGACCGAATGCCAAGTGGCTTCCCTACTGGTCGCTCAGGTAGTCGCTGTCGTCGTTGTATGCAGACCAGTCTGGTTCCTCTGGTAGCATGCGATGCAGTGCCAACTCCTGGTCGGACATGTGCAAGTAATTCTTGGCGTAGAACTCCATGAAGTCGTCGACATCAACGTCGCCATCTCCGCCACCTGCACATAGGCCGTCCGCGGCCCTCATCTCGTCATCGAGTTCGCGCTTCACCTCCTGCAACACGGACTCGATGGCAGCCGCAGTCTTTTCTTCGGCCTCTCCCACCGCTGGCTGCACTTCGGGCGGTGGTGTCGTTGCCTCGGCCCGTGATGTCGCCGAGGCATGCAGAAAGTCCTGCAGACAGTCCCGGTTCGCTCCCACCTTGCGGGCCGTCTGCAGGCTCTGGCTGCAACCGTGGGCCCGTAGACGTTGCATGAGATACTTGCTCAGGAACACGTCGCCTGCAGGCGGCCCCTGTTTCACAGCTGCACCAGAATGAGCCACGAGGTTGGCCTTTATGCATAGTGACGCATATTCGCTGAGCAGCAATTCCGCTGGCGGCCTCCTTGGGCCCGTTGGGGTATTTGGCATGGCCACAGTATACGTACGCTGACGCGCGGGGTCGAGGTCTGCGGCGAGGGCAGACAAATCCACGCCCCCAAGCGCCGGCGGATCACGTGGCCACACAAGGAGGTACGGGTGCTGCGCCAAGAAGTGCGTGTAGCGTTTGGGGAGGTGGACCCCTTGCACGTCCAGCACGTGGCTGAGGAAGTGTGCGTCTGCATCGGCGGTGCAGAAGAGCTTGCGCATGGCTGCGGTCGTGGCCGGGGCTTGCTGCACGTGACCCGCCTTTAGGGCCTGGGCTGCGGTCTCCATGTCAATCTCCCCCACGAGCTCCCCATGGGGGTTCTCGTGCAGGTAGCCCACGTCGACAAAAAACGCTTGGCCGTTGCGGATGAACATGCGGTTTGCTGCAAGCTCACAGTCCATGTACTGAGGCACGGCGAAGTCGCGTCGAAGCGCATCATGCTCTATGGTGTCCCAGACGTGCATCCATGCAGAGACTCTTTGAGACCACGTCCACACCAAGTATGTGAAGTACGTCTGCTGTATGTTGGAGCAGTAGTGCATTTCCACTGCAAGAATTGTGCCATATGCAAGCGTGTGTAGCTGGTGCTTCAAATGCACCCGCTGGGGGCTGTACTGATTGATGTTCGCCAAGCATTGCACGATCACTTGTGCGTCACGCGCTTCGCCGACGAGAATGAGCGCAAAGCACCGGGCGCTGTACTGCACGAGCGATAGATCATGCCGGACCCCAAGGAGCTTGTCTATGGGAATCATGCGAGATGCGTCAATGTGCGTTCCAAGTATGGGGTTGGAGATGATTGCAGAGTGCGCGAAGAGACGGGTGCTTATGTGCAGGTCCGCACCCGAACATGGACGCGAGTCCAAGCGGGGGGGTCCTTGGAGAGGACAAATCACGTGAGCTCCGTTCGGCCACCACGCATCGTGGCCGCCATAAACTTATATACCGGGCAGTGAAACTTCTGTACACCACTCACCTGTACCACTCACCTGTACACCAGAATCACCCCCTCCTCGCACGCACGCGTGCACCCGTACACCAATACCCTAAGTGACGCACCCGTACCCACAAACCCGTTGCGCGTCACGTGGGCCGCCCCACCCGGCGTTCCCCGTCTATGCTTCGTTGGCCCAGATGCCCTAATTGGATTTGAAGCCAATCTCAAAGAAATTGCCCAAAATGGTCGCGTGGTATGTTGGCGTGAACTTCACACTGTTGGCCTTTATGTCGGCCATAATCTGCGCCTCCTTCTCAGCAGCTGTGCGTTTCACCGCGCCCGAGCGTTTCAGTGAGCTGGTGCGTTGGACTGTAGCACCCGAAATCATTTGTCAAATTGGTTAATGTGGGTCTGGGTGGGAGAACGGGCGCCACCGGGCTTTTATAATGCATAGTTTTTCCGGTGGCCGCATCGGAGATGCCCCGCGCGCAGGCGCCATGTGCCGCCGACGGCGGGGCGCCCCGAACAGGAACGACCCGCGTAGGCACCGTTGATACTCGGCCGCACACTGACATCCGACGCTTTGTTCAAAAGCAATGTGGCACTATGGCTCCGAGCGTTTTGGCCAATGGTAAAAGATCCTCGGTGTTTGGCTGCTCTGGTTGGGCCTGTTCCCCGATTCGCATGTCCGAGAACCGGGCGCCGGAAAATTTGGGGCGAGGCTGCAGGCGTGTACAGTTGTGCGCGGGCTAGCGCGCCCGCTATGCCGGATCCATTGCGACCACGTCTATTGACCGCCTTTTTTGACCACCAGTTTGCATTGGTGCCTGTGGATACCAATATCTTCCTTCCCCTGCATAGGGAGATTTCCACCGCGTCTTTTGGGCGCCCTGAGGCCAGACGACCGCTGGTAGATTGGTGGCTAGCATGGCTCTTCCGATGCGTGACTTCCTATTCAGGAAAGTGTTGCGTGATGTGTCACACTCGCAAAACGGGCATGAGGCTGGCGCCCGGGATCACGTGGCCTGGCCCAACCCCGAGAGCCGGTGTGCCACGAGTCAACATGGCAGCATCACGGCAACACAGTGAGGAGCAATTGAGTGAGGGGCAATTCACCGCTGTTCTGCACACAGGTAATGGTAAGCTTCAGGGATGCCAAGCTGGGGCTGTCAGTTTCAGGCCTAGGCCTTATTGAGTCCACGCCAGTACACCAGGTGGCACTAGACGAAGAAACAACAACAAAGTGGCCAAAGCCGTTCTTCGATGAGTGTTCAGGCAGATTTGTTCAGGCAGAATTGCAATGTTTTTCTTCCCTAGTCACTCATAAAGTTCACACACTGAGTGCAAGAGCGTCAAAAAATCCTGGGGCGAAGAAGGGGGCATGGTGATTGACAGCCATCGACACTTTCGGGCACAAACTGGCGAGATTGTTATGATTCGGGCACAAACTGGCGAGATTGTTATGATTCGGGGGTACCAACTAGTGGAACGCTTCAGGGGATACACGAATTGTTTTGGGCGGTTAAGGCTCCGTTTCAAGGGGAGGGGGGTTTCAGGATGCCGTTTCAAGAAGGTTTCAGCCTCGCCCACTCTCTGTCCTGCACTTTTCTGGATGACACGTCACGGAATACAGAGTTTCAGGCATTCAAGGACCTCTCTTCTCGGGTTCTTTGTGGCTTATTGGCGGCAAAAGTGGCCAGAATCGCCCGGCCTTTCCTTTGCAGCCCCTCAAGAGGGTTTAGGGCGAGACAACGGCTATGCCTGCCCAGAGGCAAGGATGTTGTGACCAAACGGGCATATCGTGGAATAGCGTGAATCGGGATGGCTTGGAACTTGTGCAATCCTTGGAGTGTGGCCAGACTTCAAAAGGGTGATCAGCTGGATATGGAAATACGTGAGACTAATGCAAAACCTGGGAATCACGGAATAAGTTGGAGATTGTGAAACTACTTGGATTCAGTGGGAAAATTTGGTTCTCTCCAAGCCAAGTGGTTCAGGTCAAGTGGTTCAGGTCAAGTGGTTCAGGTCAAGTGGTTCAGGTCAAGTGGTTCACTCAAGTGGTTCACTCAAGTGGCTCCAGTCAAGCTGATCGTTGCCGAGCTAATTTGTTTGTTCCAGTGTCGGAACATCCACATGGAATCAACACAAGGTTACCCATCAAAGAAGCCTCTTCATGCCAGATTCCCTGAAGCCACTTGAATGTATTGCCTAATCCAGAAGTCCATACCTGTCTTCATGATCTAATGTGTGACAAGTTACAACATGAAACACTTACGCGAGCCAAGGAGACTCTATTCCACCCTCCTGGTTTTGACACTGAATTCCCTTGACTATACGGTGCCTAGAGAAGCGATCTCAGCTCAACTGCTAAACTTATTGCGACCAGCTAAGTTATTGCTGATAGCAGATTGTCGCGAAGCCGTTGGCCGCGTGGTGCCCTAGTCTGTCAAACGCAATGCTTCGTGGGCATATTTGCCTCGATCTCGAATAACAGAATAAGTTGGAAATCGTGGAATGACTTGAAAGAGGAATAAGCGGGAAGCCCTGGATGAAAGAGGAATCGTGGATGAAAGAGGAATTGTGGATGAAAGAGGAATCGTGGATGAAAGAGGAACCGTGGATGCAAGAGAAATCAATTTCCGGCTACTCCAGAGGCCTCAGCTATGATTTTTCAAGGAAGGCCCAGTGTCCCAGATCTTCTCAAGCGAATGAACCCAGCACTCCCGGCATTCCAACATTCTACACCATCGAGCTTCTACAGAATATCATCCAGACTGGAGACTGAGAACAAGATGTTTCTTCTAACAACTTCCCAAAGGATGCTTCCACCCAAGACACTCTCGGGCTTCTGGAGGGAGCACGTGCCGGCTCGACTCTTTAACGTTCCTCGATCATTTGCAGCTCAGAGGTTCAACAGGTGTAATTCACGGAAGAAGCACGGGAAGCCGAAAAAGAAGATTCCGAGAAAATGGGCCATTCTTTCCTGTTGTATGACAACGTGGTGCAGAACCGGAGTGTCGCTGGGTCTTCACGATAAGATGGCAAAGGCTAAGCTCAATGAAATAAGGTATACCAACTTGAGCGATTGAAAACAAAAGCTCTAATCATGTCTTATACGAGCATGGAAAGTCTTAGAGCACCCAATGCAGATGATTCACTTTCCAAAAGATGGTGATTTCGGAACTCGAGGCCAAATTCGGAATGGAGGGATAATCAGGGAATCGTGGAGTTTCTCAGCAATTGACGAGAATTGCGACTCCGTGGAATTTCTCCGCAAACGTTCAACCTCTGGGGAATCGTGGAAAGCCTTGAATTGTGAGGTTTAGGATGGGCCGACTAAGCGCACATCATATAAGTTTGCTTCTCCACACTGCATAAGAACAAGGGATTCATGGATTGCCGACGGGAGCCCTGTGTTTAAACTCAAAGGTATGTGGCCTATGTTTGTGTTGTCTTTTGACGATGTTTTGGCACTTGGACCAGACAATCCGGGTGAAGAAGGGCAAATTTCTCGAACGGACCCAATATTGAGACTTGGGAATATCTAAGTTCTTGGGAATACCTAAGTTCTTGGGAATGCCTAAGTTCTTGGGAATGCCTAAGTTCTTGGGAATGCCTAAGTTCTTGAAAATGGATTCGGAAGCGGGTGACGGTGGGAACTTGGAGTTTGACTCTTCGTGATTAGGCCCTTGCATGAGTGAAGATGCAGGTGTGGTAGGGACCCCAGCCCTCACTATCCTGCAAGAAGACTTTAAATGTCACACGATCCCTTGCAGCAGCTTTGCCTTAAATCTTGTTGAATGCAGGAACATGCCTCCACGGCGCTACCAATCAAGGCTTTTTGAAGGCATTGCCAGCGGTCCCCACCAGTTAAATGCAAGAAACTATGCACGGGCAGACCAGGGGCAGTCCTCATAATTGTCCTCGGTAATATCCAAGATGGTCATTCCAGCCTTTTGAAACTTGCCGATCAGAACCCTCTTCAAGCTGCTAACGATTCACACTCCCCTTCATATCAATATTCGGGGTTTTTCACCGAAGTTTACTTTTGGCTGCAATGCTCTTCAGACTCGTGTAAAGGAACTTCGCCAGCAATTTAGGAACAGTAGAGAATGGACCTGCACACAAGCCCACCGTGTATCTCCCACGGGCCACTAGCTGCGGTGTACTGGTGTACCACCCCGGCCGGAAATGCGCATGGCGTGACTCACTAGTTAATTACAACAACTTTGAAAGGACTGAATGCGAGGCCATGGCATCTGAATGTGAAACGCCGCGGAAACCCCGTGACGTCCCGAAGCGGCTTTTGTGTCAAAGCCCTGCGCACTATAAAAGGACGGGCTGCCGCGCCTCTGAGCATGCTCGATATTTCCACCATGGCTGCGAATTTGGCAACTTCAGTGAAAAGGCGCACAAAATTCCGACGGTGTATCCGAACGGCTGAGGAGCCTAAAGCGCTAGTGCTTGTTGAGACCTGGTGAAATCTGGATAAAGACTACGCTGTTGTGCCCCACTCACGACCCTACCCGTTGTCCACGCCCAACTTAGGGGCTATGCAAACAAGTTCTCAGAAACTTGGATGGGGCAAAGTTCTAGGAAAAATGTGAAGAGTATGCGGACGGACTACAATGCGTGATAATTTTCAGCCAAAAGTTAAGTTGCTATGAAGGTACTCGTTACACTTGTGGATGTGGGTAAGCAGATGAAGTTACCGCCAATTCTAAACCGTGCTGATGGTGGGGCAACGACAGTCGCAGGGTCTATAGGAGAGGAACGAAATTACTTTCAGGAATTATTGAGAAGTAACAAAGGAAGAAATATAGTACAGCAAAAGAAACGAGGAGGTTATAAGAGTGCATAATAATGTTGTGAAAATGTTGATGAGAGGTTGATATGGCGGAATCAATAGTCTCTACTTACTTGAAGTAGTGAAGAAGTGCCGTGAATCCCGTTCCTATTTGAGTATGGCTGCGCCAGTATAGGCAATGAATCCCAGATGTTTTCAAAACAACACGCTAAATGGGTTCAAACCAAGAACACAGAAAAACCCATTCCAAATGCGGCGCGATCAAACCACCCTAGCAAATTATCCACTGCATACTAAGGTGTTTAGAAGGCCCGGAAATCTTTCTTTTGGTCCGTTTTGATTCACGACTTGTCCAGCAAGTCTCTGAAATATAGGACACTTGGGCGAATGTCCAGGTTTAGGATTTTCGAAAACTCTATGACAAGAGGGGTTGAATATGTTGTCAGTTAGCTCGACCACAAGGCTCGGTTTCTCCCATAACGCCGGCAAGAACAGATGGTCTCGATACAAAAATCCCTTTACTTTTGAGCATCCTCCTTTGGAAAAGATAAGACCATAAGGAAATTGGGCTCCAGAAGAATTCTGAACGAAAAAATACATGTGCGATAAGAAGTCCGGAAATCATTACTCATTGTGTGGCATGTGGCTATTTTATTGGTGATTGGCGCCCCTATGGAAGATAGAGGAAACGATAGGCACATACTTCATAATGAAAGGTTTCGGGGAGGCGCAGGAGGTCCCACGGCACAAGCGTCACAAGACGGACCAACTGCTCCAAGCATCTTTTGCACGACCCTATTACGAATGTTCTAGAAAACTATGGGTTACAAGGCTGGCATGGTGCTTGATTAAGGATATGGATCTATGTGCGAGCTTAAGGGCCAGGCAGAAAAGCCCTCATCGGTCAACCGTGGGCAAGAAACTCGATTCGTTGTTACTCATACTGTGCTTGTGCTATCGAGACTTTTAGCAGACGCGAGGAACAAACACATACTTGCAGGAAAAAAGGATCTTCGTTATCTCAAGACAACCGTCTTGGGAGCATTTTGCCACTATCATCAAGTCGAGAATTAGCCGAAGTCAGCTTTGCATCCGAAGGTGAAGAACAAAGCTGTCCAACCACAGTGCACGTGATAACGAATGGTGGATCGCCAATTACCATTGTTTTGGAAGAGTTCTGGGCTCAAAATCTACTAAAGGATTCGATATTATCAAGAGAGCCGTTTTGTGGTGGTCAGCAATGCAAATAAAAAGGCTGCAGATCAAGGCTATCGTGGTTAGCGTGGAATTTGCAAGACATTGAACCACGGCTGATCATGTGAATACTGAGTATGTCAACACTGTTGTCAATGGATACTTTCATCTCGTTACGATCCGGGAATCTCAGAATCTACTGGATCGGAGGATTAACCATTAGAGGATCTTTCCCGATACTAACCGTCTCCTCGATCTAGCTGATTCTCCTTGGTCTTTGATGAATACTCGGGTACCGCAAGTACCATTGATTCATGTCTCATAGGATACTAACACAGGGTATTCACATAATCTCTTGCAATGTGGGGACATGATTCAAGTACTTTATGAAGCGGGTGATTTGGAACAAAGCAAGGCCGAATTTAACTGTCACGAATATGCCATTGAAACAATATTAATCGCATCCATCTGATGCGGTTTTGGGTGAGTGCTTGATTCTTTGGTCGGGGTAAGTCTTGGATACGATGCATTCGTTTGATGATCCCTGAAACGAGGAAATCAACTCCTCGAGTGAGGCAAAACTGGCCAAGGTCGCCGCACGGTGTTTGGCCCTTTATGCCGGGAAGTGGTTTCGCTCGCGCTCGCTTTTGACGGTTCAGGAGCATGCCAGCAGGTGAATGCCCCCTTTGGAGCCCGAAGGGTCCCGTCGGTGCCGCTTGTGTATCCATGGGTAGTGCACCACTCATGGTGGGTCTAACGATTGTCGTCTTTTTCTTCACCGCTGGGTGACTCTTCAAAACTTTCATGTGCGCGGTCGAAGGTGTTCACATCTCTCCAACCACACCTCCGTCGCCATAAGATCAGACAATTGCTTCACATTTGTTCGTTGTGATGGCAGCTCCTCCTGCGACAAAAGGTCGACCATGTTGGGCGCCATATGGAAGCATCCTTTAGTTCGCGTCGCTGGCTTGGAGGCTTGCGCTATTGTTCGTGGATGCTGCCAGTTGTGGGACACATAGCGTGGAATGAGTTGAATGTCGCCGTGAATTTGGTGGCAGTCTCACGGTACGTCTGATACCTTTAGGCTCTCTCCGCTAACTTCATGGTAATTGCATCACTGAAGTTGACTCTCCAAGTCTTTCTGAAGTTGGTCCAAGTCTTTCTAAAGCTGACGCAGTGTAATTCGCCGAAAGTTAGGTGTAGCACTGCTGATGTAGCCACTTCGCATTTAAAAGACGGTAAAAACAAGGTGACGCGGGCCCCGGCTTCTCAGATCTTTGTATGCTCAGCTCGAATGTTGCTCTTAACACTGCCTTGTGTATAATGAGTGGGAGATCATTTCCACTGGGTGAGTCGAATGCCCCTAGAAAATGGGCGTTATGGAGATGGCCCAAGAAGCGATCAAGGGCCTGTCACGTTCCAGGCGCATAGAGGGGGGGGGCTAGGTAGAGCCGAACGATCTTCTGTGACCGACGCAACCAAAATAAAAGACATCAGCCAATTGTGTCCGATCTTCTGTCATATAAGGACCCAAAGAGAGATTCAAGGGAAAAGAGAACCATTAGAGGGCCCGAGCAAGGGGGCCCCAGGCTGCGGTGCAAACATCCGTGCCAAAACCGTCCGCTATGATGGCTGGATACGTTACATTGAGAAGTCCATGACCGCAGCCCATCAAAATGGAAATCATGGTGAAGGATTGGATGCTGTTGGCCATAATAAGAAGCAGCTTGTTCATATGATGCGCTCGATTGAGGCTTCTGAAGATGGGTTTTGTTTCCGATCGGTGAGACTGAAGTGGGGAATTTCCACCGATTGCAATTTCCACTATTTGCTTTCCACTATTTGCTTTCCACTATTTGCTTTCCACTGATTTACTTTCCACTTTCCACTGAATCGTGGCATGATCCCTAATTTCCGGTGCTATGAGTCACCTTCGGAAAGGAGTTAAGCTTGTTTGGATTTTGCAGCAATACTGCGATTTCAGCCGACAGTAGTATGAGACATGAGTGTTGGATGCCGCAGCTTACCTCTTTTGGTGCAATTTTCTTGCATCACAGCCAAGTCTTGAAGAGATTTGGTCTAAGGTTCTTTGTCTAGCATCCTCTCTTGGCTCTTGGCTAAGGTATGAATTTTCCTTGTCTGAGATGGATTTTCTCAGTCATTGACTAAGATATGAATTTTCCTTGACTAAGGTATGAATTTTCCTTGCTAAGGTATGAATTTTCCTTGACTAAGGTGTGAATATTCCTTGACTAAGGTATGAATTTTCCTTGACTAAGGTATGACCAGGCCTAAGGATAGCCATAGTTTTGGGTGGGCGGTTGGCCTTCTGATATCTGGGTTGGGTTCGAAACGACTCGAAGCAGGCATTGTAGTGGCATCTCGAGGGCTGGGAGAGTAGGGGATTTGGGATAAGCGCTTGGGAGTTAGCGGGTATTTATGGGGATGCGGGTGGCGGGTAGGTGTCCGGAGATTTGGGACACCGGAGGGGTGGATAATGGCGGATAGCAACGGTGGAAGGAGCGGTAGACCGGAGGTAGAGAGGAGAAGGACCGGAAAAAGACCGGATATGGAGAGGAGAAAGACCAGAGGTTAGGAAGGAAAAGAGTGGTATAGGGAGAACGGGATGGCTGCATTGGCGGTAGCTGTGGCTTGGCCGGACGCCTCGGCGATTAGCCCCACCGCATATACAGGTGCAAATGCAACCTTGGCCGGCGTGGGCATACCATGCACCCCATCCAATACTTTAGTGCTACGTGTGGAAGCGGCAGGCGGGCGCAAATGACGGCGCAGCAATAGCGCAGAGGCCTCTTTCGACGTGCTTGTGTGCGCAAGGCAAACGAGCGGGGACAAGCCGGCCTTCTGTCCACATCGCGGGGCACGCGAGGCCCCACGGTGGACACTGTCCGAGGCCCCACGGTGGACACCGTCCGTTGGCTTGGAAGTGAACGGATGTGTCCCGGAGCGGGAGGCTCGAGCGGGCCGCGAGTAACAGGCGGCTGGGAAAGGAACGAAAAAACAACAACCATGGCGGTAATAATGGAGCCGCGCGGCCCGGGCCTTGCGAGGGCGCCATACGGAAGGCACGGACAAAAAGGCGGCCCCATACAAGGGGACAGCGAAAAGGGGGTGAAGGGAGGGTAATTCTTGGCCCTCGACCCCATGCGCTCGCGCGCCGGAGAACTCCGCGCGGCCGGGACTCGGCGTGGCTTGCAATCTGGGAACGCCAACGGCTGCCACTGGGGTCGACGCGCGCGCGCGCCGCTGCAGAACACCCTCTGCAGCACCTATGTCATGCATGCGCAGTGAGGTATGGGATTAGATTCTGTCAGCACTCGTGCAGGTGCATTGCGCACCTACCTTAGTCGGGTAAGTATCGATGTTTCTCGCGCAGTCCTGGCTCCTCCATGCACCTGTTGTGACATCAGGGTCTTGGGTGCCACGGGCCGCAAGCTGCTGATGACGGGCCTGCACCGTGCAGTGGCAGCGGCACGTGCCAGCTCCTTCATGGGCCCGCCGAAAGCCCGTGCCGCCCGGCCCCGACTCTGAAGCTCACGCTCATAGACTCATTTCGGGCGCTTCCGAGGCCACCACCTGCCTCGTCTCTCCGATGCCGGCTAAAATTGCCGAAAAAGTGCCGCTGGCGCCACTGCTTCTGCAAGTGTCCGCCACCACCCGAATTGTGAAGCATGCCTGGAGAAACGGCTTCCTCCGGGGGACCCAAAGCTGGTGTTTGGGGCCATGCACCCGCTTACCCCGAGGTTGCTGTATTCAGCCGTCTTGGGAAGTCGACTTGTTTAGCGTTTAAGCGGGCTCACCAGCATGTAGTCATATGCGTCGCAGCACGCACGCTTGCATAATCTCACTACGCGCATACGCGCGTGTTGGCTTTGGCACTAGATGGTTATCTCCTGCCTGTATGCCGGACCCCCTCCCCTCCTCCCCCCGACTCGGAATATTTGTTGACTCCATTTGCAAACACGCATCTTTGCCGCCCGCCCCAAACGGCATGAAGCGTGGCAACGTTTACTTGGCTTGCTGCACCAGCCGGGCGGACATCCGCACGGTGCCTCTCGGCTTGAACAGCGCCCTCGGAAGTCGCCCTATGGAGCTACACCCCGGTTGGCTCAACCCCCGAGGGGGTAAGGGGAAATGAGGCGGGCACGTGCCGGGGCCTTTACCCACCAGCGGCGTTCTGCCAAGAGCCGCGTGCATACGGTGAGGACGGCCTTGCGGGTATAATTCCGACTGCCGCCTGCACACGGGGCGTTTCTCCTTTGGTGCGCGCGGTGCGGACTTTTATTTCCACCATACCTCCGCCTCCGAATTTTTCCATGTCGCATAAAACCGTGCAGACGTCTTAAATTATTGTACATGGTGCGTCCTTCCTCGGCCCCCGCGCGTGCTAAGAAAGAAACCTCTCAGTAGCCTTGCAGGGGCAGCAATTATGACGAGTTCTTATTTCCTTGCTCTCAGGCCCGTATTCCTGAGCCGCCGGCCCCAGGCACTCTGCATACCGGAATCTCACTTCGGGACCTCCCGTTGACTGGCGGCCGCGATTTGTTGGCGGCGGACTTAAGCGGGCGCACCCGTACACATGCGCCCGCTTATATCCGAGGGACCCGCAAGCTTCTCCCTTGCACAACACGCCCAAGCCGGGAGTGGCGCGGAGGCCCGCTTGTTATTGGTCTTTGGGGCTCGGGGCCGTATTCAGCCTAAAACTGCCGCGGCTTGAGCGGTTGAAGCGGTGATGGGGTCAGCGGGCTGGAATTGTGCGCGGCACGCCAGTGATTTGTGGTTTGTTCGGCGGGGGCTTTTGTAAGAAGCGCTGCGGAATGCGTGGGTGATGCGCTGTGTGTATGTCACCGGCGGTTATGCATGTAGGTGAATTAGCTGCACTTTCTTAGTAGTGACTTTGCCGGATTTGTGCAGGGAAAAGTGCGCGTTCGGCCGAATGCGGTGGCTCAAAGATGTATTCTAGCCGTGAAATCATACTTTTTTAGAGCCACATACAACGCTTGCGCACCACCGTCAGATCTTGCGCATTGCACCTAGGGCCTCATAACCATCCCTGGGATGGGCTAAAAATAGCTCACCCGGACTTTATCACCACGCACGGGCGGTCGCTGCCCTAGGAGCCGAGAAATTCATATGAAAGCGTGGTCACTTCACCCACCCCCCCCGAGTCGGCGCCGCCCAGTGGCGCTTCCTGGTGCCGGCATGCCGGTAGAGTTTCAGGAATGACGGAGAAACCCGAAACAAACGTTGGTAGGTGCGTTAGACGCGCAGCGAAAAGAGCACTTTGAGACGCATGTGGTGCTTGTGAGCCCCATCTGTGGCGTCGTGTGGTGCTGCATATACGCGGGGGGCTCGCGTAAAGTAGCCTTTTCTCTCCCAGGGCCTGCACGGCCTAAACGTCCCTCGAGGCAAATTCATCTTCGCATCTTTTAGCGCACGGCCATGCAGATCTCGCATGGCCCACGCCCGGTTTGTACATGACCGTGAACAATTTCAGATGGCTGCACGGGGCGTGCTGCTATATAGCCTTGTGCTTCTGCCCTCTTCCCGCACGCACCAGACGTTTCAACGCTTCATCTCGGCATATTTCCCGACCCTTTTCCGCCGCCCTTTTCCGCCCCCTCCCCCCCTGTTTCACCTTCACCCCTTGATTGCTCGGCAATCCCCGTGCCGCTCCTGACCCACTCCTGACCCGCCCCTTTCCCTGTTCCCCCCCAAGCGCCCCCCCCCTCCGGAAAAATGTCCAGAGTCATCAGCCCCAAGCTCTCCATAGGCCTGATCTTGAACGCGGCGCCTCCTTCCCAGGATGCCCTCCCCCCTATAAATAGCCTCCCGGCTCCCCCTGCGCCTTCGCCCATGGCGGGCCCAGCCAGCGTGGCCTTCCTGCGGCACTCGCCGGGCCCGGGCCCCGCCAGCCTCCATGTCCGCTCGGAATATAGGGACGTGCCCGCCCAGCACCGGCCCTGGGTGTCCGGCGACTCCTACTACCGCTATCCCGCCGCCCCCGCCAACCCCATGTACGCCGCCGGCGGCCTAGATCCCAGCGAGGCGGCTCCCGTGTTGGCGGTCAGCACCACACCGGCGGCGCCCTACGAGCCCCAGGGCGGCTTTTACGGCCGCTACCCCGGCCAAGACCCTGCATACTTCAACCACAATGTCTACTACAGCTATACGCAGCGGCCCGAGGCCGGGCTCCAGTACGGCCAAAAGAGCCGCCGGTTCCGCCGCCGGTACTACCAGATCCACCGCAAGTACAAGTGCTCGTTCGACGGGTGCACCAAGAGCTACGGGTCATTGAACCACCTCAACACGCACATTGTCACCAAGCAGCATGGCCAGCGCAAGTGCAAGTCGGACTTCCGGGTGCCGGACGAGGTGCCGGTCCACCGCCCTGGCTCTGCCGACGGCTACAGGGGCCCTGCGAACCGCCCTGACCAGAACCCTGGGCCTGTCCACTACCGCGCTCCCTCCGACCGCGTTGAGCAGTATCCTGGGTCGGAACAGTATCCTGGGTCTGAACAGTATCCTGGGTCTGAGCAGTACCCAGGGTCGGAAAAGTATCCAGGGTCTGACCAGTACCCGGGGTCTGTCCAGTACTCTGCTCCATCTGACAGTGCCGAGCGCCCCGACCAGTCGCTGGCGCGGTCGGAGGACGACAAGAAGGACTACTCGGATGGCGCCGCCAGCCCCAACCAGTATACTGACTCGGGCCGCGGCGCCACGGCGCCTTTTGCCGTGCCCCCCATGCACCTGACCCCGAAGTTGTACAGTCACCTGTTGCCGCCACTCCACCGGACGGACCTGTGCTCCGTGCGGTTGCCGCTGTTGCCTTCGATCATCAGCCAGTGCAGCTCATCCTAGCATAGAAACCGGACGAAAGGCCGGCTTGTCGGCGCCGGCGGAGGTAGTAGAGATAGACGATGAATTGGACCCATGAATAGACGCATTTAATAGACAGAACAGGTAGACAGAGTAAGAAGACAGAATACGTACAAGACGGTAAGAAGACAGAATAGGTAGGACCGCAAGACAGAAGCTACAAGACGGTAAGAAGACAGAATAGGTAGGACCGCAAGACAGAAGCTACAAGACGGTAAGAAGACAGAATAGGTAGGACCGCAAGACAAAAGCTACAAGACGGTAAGAAGACAGAATAGGTAGGACCGCAAGACAGAAGCTACAAGACGGTAAGAAGACAGAATAGGTAGGACCGCAAGACAGAAGCTACAAGACGGTAAGAAGACAGAATAGGTAGGACCGCAAGACAAAAGCTACAAGACGGTAAGAAGACAGAATAGGTAGGACCGCAAGACAGAAGCTACAAGACGGTAAGAAGACAGAATAGGTAGGACCGCAAGACAGAAGCTACAAGACGGTAAGAAGACAGAATAGGTAGGACCGCAAGACAAAAGCTACAAGACGGTAAGAAGACAGAATAGGTAGGACCGCAAGACAGAAGCTACAAGACGGTAAGAAGACAGAATAGGTAGGACCGCAAGACAGAAGCTACAAGACGGTAAGAAGACAGAATAGGTAGGACCGCAAGACAAAAGCCACAAGACCAGGCGCAAGACAGAAGGTCGGGCCCGGCGAATGACCGCCAGAACAACCATAAAGCAGACCCGGCAAAGGCACCACATTCTAGAAGGCACCGTCTGCGCAAGGTACGTGGCTTCAGGCGGGCCAGGCCGCGCGGCTGGCCGGTACCCGCACGCCTTAGCGGCACCTGAGCGCCCCGTCCGCCATGGAAACATGCGGGCAGAGCCCCGCGTCAAAACGCCGGGCGCCGCTTGCCTTAGTCTCGTATAAATCAGCCCACGGCCGCGCCATGCACCACGTTCCCTTTTCCGGCGCTTAGGCCGCCGCCAGAGCCCACCGGAGCTTAATGCCACTCATCCTCATTCCGCTCGGCCCCGCGGCCCCACCCCGCGTGTTCCAGATTGGCCGAGGGAACGGACTGGCGCTCGTGTCCGTTGTCGTATTTCTTGGCGGTCCCGTCTTATCTTGGCGGTCCCGTCTCATTTTGGCGGTCCCGTTTTGCTGGACCTGTTTTCCGGCCGGAATCGTAGTTGCTAGCCCGACAGCAATTGATTGTGGGATGATCGTAGGAGATTGACCGTGGGACTGATCGTCAGACAGTTTGATCGTAGGGGTTGGCCGTGGGACACTTTGGTCGTGGGACAATCTGATCGTCGCGCAGGTTGATCGTAGGACACTTTGACCTATTCGGACCTTCCCAATTCATTGGTGGGTAGGCACGGTGGGATTGTGAGCCAGGAGCTGCCTGACGCACGGAGGCTTTTCCGGCATTTTCGCTCTTGGACTTGGCGACTCCAAGTAAACTGCTTCTGGGTGAGCTGGCCACCTCGAACCACCAGAAGAGGCGCTTTGAAGCACCAGAAGAGGCACCTTGAACCACCAGAAGAGGCACCTTGAACCACCAGAAGAGGCGCTTTGAACCACCAGAAGAGGCGCTTTGAAGCACCAGAAGAGGCGCTTTGAAGCACCAGAAGAGGCACCTTGAACCACCAGAAGAGGCGCTTTGAACCACCAGAAGAGGCACCTTGAGACCTTCACCCCATTCCGCCTCTCTCGCGGCTCAGATGGCCGGACGAAGCTCAACAGGTGCTTGGTTCCCCAATGGCCGGACCCACGAGCCGGCTTTACCCGAACGGCACCCATTCCTCGCGTTTCCATGGCCCGTTGGACTCACTGCCTGCACGTGAAGGGCAAAGACATATGACCACTTCGGCACGAACCCACTCACTCTTCAACATGGCCCAGCTAAGGCTTGTGTGGCTTGCAAGCCTATGGCTTCTGGCACTGATCCTTTCCGTGGGCCACGGTCCATAGGCACTGGCCATCAAACAACCTTGCCCAATCGAACCATGAATCTTCGCTAGTCTCATCCATCATTTGATGCTGACGGACGTGTTAAAGTCTCCACTTCACGGGTCTTCAAAAACTGTTATGGGGCCATCTCAATGTTGCACCATGTGCGCTTGGACCCGTTGCATCTCTTGTCACTGTCGCATCTCTTGTCGCCGTCGCATCTCTTGTCGCCGTCGCATCTCTTGTCGCTTGGAAGCCAGTCTTTGTAGTCACCGTAGGATTGGATCTTCTGTTCCAGACCCATTTCAACCAATACGTTTTCGATGCAAAAGCTTCAACGATCTCGGATGGGGTGAGATAGAAAGCATTGTTTGCAACCTGCATCGCAGCATGGTGAAACTCCAAGGAGTTTCTTATGAATCCAGTGACAGAACGACGCCCTTCTCAAGCTTAGATGCAAAACTGGCTTCTGGAAACATTAATTTGACCTGACTGTGACTAAAAAGGGTCCCAAGATGGAATTGATTTGGGATAACGATGAACCTTCCTTGCTGCCTAAAAGTGTTAATCCTGGAACCATTGAGATGTCTTGATACTCAGGACAATGGAGGACAATACAACTCATATCAAGCGAAGGGCATTTGCTGCAAATAGATTGTTCCAATGATATAAATTTGGTTTCATATCACGGCCCCACGTCTTCATATTTGGTGCTGTTCTCATATCCTTTAGGATCAGCAGGTTGGCCATTGCCTCGATCTGAAATCTTTGGGTAATTCAATACCAGTTTTTCCATGTGATCTTGAAGATGCACTGAGTGATCATGCCCCACTTCGATGTTTTTGCCTAGAAATTTCTTGGCTTCTCCTAAAGCCTTCTTTTCAAAGGTCCTGCTCAACATTTCCTTCGTTCTAGACACATGCTCAATTTTGTCCCCAAGCACAAGTCGATCATCGCATAGAGTGCTGTGAGTACCATCGAGGATTTATTCCTTTTGCAGACAATGTTTCACTGTTCTCTCGCATGAAACCCATTCTTCAATGGTTTCATTTGACACTTGGTTCCAGCAGAGCTTGCATCAAGCCATAAAGCGAGATGTTGAGTTTCATGGCATATTTTCTCTTTGGACCGATTTCAGGTCTCTCGGGACCGGCGGGTGCAGAAAACAGTTGGGCTCCCCATCACAACTACCCCGCTTCAGACCGTTGACATGGCCCATGTGCTCTGAATGACGGTTTGCAAGGATGCATGAAGGTTGGAGATTCGGCGTCACTCCGTGATCAAACAATAAACGAAGCGTCTTTACCCTAGAAGAAAGAAAATAGCTAGTTTCATCGGGACCCGCAGCAATCCGATGCATGAGCGAACAAAAATGTACCACATGTTGGGCAGTTTCTATCACGGCTCATCATTCCACACTAGGCGAAGTTGCAATCTTTCCTGAATGAAGTTGAAGTCTAGTATCAAACATATGCAACGATGAATCAACTTAGCCTCATTCAATTCAGCCGGTATTCAATTCAGCCGGTATTCAATTCAGCCGGTATTCAATTCAGCCGGTATTCAATTCAGCTCGGTATTCAAATTCGCTCAGCATTAGTGATTTTGCTGTTGTAGCACTAAGTGCTACTAATTTTGAATTTAGAGTGGATAGCCATCGATTGTAATTTTGACTTCCAAGGGATAGGTGAATTTCCATGCATCATGACGTACCCAGTAACTGAGCGTCTTTCATTTGTTCGTCTGAAGTCAAAATCACAACACAATCACAATCGGTGGTTGCAATGTCCACTCTAAAATTCAGAATTAGTAGCACTTAGTGCTACAACAGCAAAACCACCATGGAGCAAAAGACGTGGAAGAGGAGCTCTGAACGAAAAGACTATTGGCAGAAGGTGTATCCTCAGCCTGTGACAGAGAAGCTTGGCGATCACGCAGCCCATTTGATGATCCATTTTGTTTACCTTTCGACTTGTTAGGGTGGTTATTGTTGTTGTTGTTGTTGTTGTTGTTGTTGTTGTTGTTGTTGTTGTTGTTGTTGTTGTTGTTGTTGTTGTTGTTGTTGTTGTTGTTGTTGTTGTTGTTGTTGTTGTTGTTGTTGTTGTTGTTGTTGTTGTTGTTGTTGTTGTTGTTGTTGTTGTTGTTGTTGTTGTTGTTGTTGTTGTTGTTGTTGTTGTTGTTGTTGTTGTTGTTGTTGTTGTTGTTGTTGTTGTTGTTGTTGTTGTTGTTGTTGTTGTTGTTGTTGTTGTTGTTGTTGTTGTTGTTGTTGTTGTTGTTGTTGTTGTTGTTGTTGTTGTTGTTGTTGTTGTTGTTGTTGTTGTTGTTGTTGTTGTTGTTGTTGTTGTTGTTGTTGTTGTTGTTGTTGTTGTTGTTGTTGTTGTTGTTGTTGTTGTTGTTGTTGTTGTTGTTGTTGTTGTTGTTGTTGTTGTTGTTGTTGTTGTTGTTGTTGTTGTTGTTGTTGTTGTTGTTGTTGTTGTTGTTGTTGTTGTTGTTGTTGTTGTTGTTGTTGTTGTTGTTGTTGTTGTTGTTGTTGTTGTTGTTGTTGTTGTTGTTGTTGTTGTTGTTGTTGTTGTTGTTGTTGTTGTTGTTGTTGTTGTTGTTGTTGTTGTTGTTGTTGTTGTTGTTGTTGTTGTTGTTGTTGTTGTTGTTGTTGTTGTTGTTGTTGTTGTTGTTGTTGTTGTTGTTGTTGTTGTTGTTGTTGTTGTTGTTGTTGCCGTTGTTGTTGTTGTTGTTGTTGTTGTTGTTGTTGTTGTTGTTGTTGTTGTTGTTGCCTTTGCCACGAGGTTTGCCCAAACGTTTGCCGTTGTGGCTATTCATGCCTGGGCCCCGTTTGCCTTTAGGGTATTTCGTACCGAACGTACCTTTAGCTTGGGAGCCCGGTTGTTCTGTCGAATCCGACTGTCTGAATCAGACATTCTCCGAAGATACGTTAACTTCGAGAATAAGAGCCATCCTTGACAGAAGATTTTGAGTGGTTCTCACATTTTGAAAGATTTCAATTTAATAGGGGAATTACGCATCAACGCAATGTATTCTTGATAGTAGGCCAGAAGCTGATCATTTGTTTTGGGACGCTTGAATGTGGCCATCTGTAAGCAGCAACAAATTAGCATGTACCCAATTCGGCTGGGCATTCGATTCAGCTTGGCATTCAGTTTCAGGTTCGGTCTCGATAGTGGGTACGTAGAAAACCATGATCTCACAGACGTCAAAGGCTGCACGGTAAAAAATTAAAAGAGTGCGTGAATTGGCATTCCATTTGTCCATTTCCGCTGCCATCTTCTCTCCTTTTTTTTAAGGCTTCCTGGCGATATCATATTTTGCCTCGCACGATTCCATGGTCAATTTAGTTGGCTGACAACTGCTGAAAAAATGGTCTTGATGTCATCCCAAAACAATAATTCCATAGGAAGGAGCCATAGGACGGGATCACAAGAACAGGAGTGAACCGTCCTGACTCGCCCTCTGCACTATTGTGAAACCGGGTAGAGCTAGTTGCCAGTTGTTGGACTGTGCCTCCGTGTACTCTACCTGAAGTTGCCCACGTTATCTGGGGTCGCATGAGGTGGAATTGATCTTGCCGTCACAATACCCTTGTTGGTCTTTTCGGTGATTGAGGAAGCAAAGAATCCGTGAATCTAACAGGATCATTGAACAGGAAGGCGCAACTTGAAGGGACTGTTTTTAATGACCCGGGAGCACAAACTAAGTCACGGAATGTGTGCTCTCAACCCGGCTTCGTTGATGGATTTGAAGTTCCGTTCACGCATTATCAAATGTCCTCTTCCATGTATAGAGCGTTCTGCCTTATGATAATCACCAACTTGACAGCATAGCAATTATTGGCATCGGCGTCCCATTCATAGAAACAGACTTCAAGACGCATATCACTCTTTAGCAAATTGAAGCTGTGTATGAAACAATCAGCTAGAGAAGGGGGAACTGGCCCGCATTCGGCAGCTTCAAATGGACCTCGTGAGGAATACCCGATTTCTGCTGCAATAGTTTAAATGAGTTAGACGGGTGGGAGAGCAGCCGGCTTTTCGTGGTTTAGGGTCTTCGAAGCCAAACTGATGTAAAGCCCTGCACTGGTTTCAAATCAGCATAGTGTATTTGGAACTCTGCAATCAAGGATTTAGGAAATTAAGGGTAATTTGTATAGCAAAAGAAGATGATATGATGATGCAAAATTCCTCAGTGAGTTTAATGTGTTGGGATTTCAACGAATCAGCCCCTTTAGAAATGCTTTTTTGCCTGTTTCGCCTTTTTCTTGGTGTCTAATGTTCGACTGGTGGCGTTCAGGGGTCTCGAAGTCCCCTTAAATAGGGCACGATCATTGGATGAAGAGCATAGTTTCCTTTTTGGCAAGCAATGTGACATAGCGAGTATTTTGCTATTGAAGGTTGCTGTAAATACGCACGGAAGGGGGATGCTGGTGAAGTAGTGGGAAGTAGTGCAGCTGCGGTATATATATAGGCGCGTCACGTGACCGGCCCTGCCAACGAAGGGACTGGTGCATAGCGAAAATTGTGGAGAATCAGATGGAACGTCCTTAGGCTGTGATTTGGCGTGCTTCGCGTTCGAGTGCACATCACTAACTAGTTCCTATATGGGCCCGACCACTGGCCCGACTACTGACTACGGTCTAGACTACTGACTACGGTCTAGACTAATGACTACCGTCTAGACTACTGACTACCGTCTAGACTACTGACTACGGTCTAGACTACTGACTACGGTCTAGACTACTGTGAGTGACTCGAAGCACACTTCCTCACGTACTACCAAGGGCTCCCTGTCATACACCGGAAGCACTGGAATCCTCGGTAACCTATTGCCTAAATCTTTTTAGTCTCAAGGGGAGCGTCAGGAAATAAAAATAGGGAAGAGAGCTTATGTATCCCTTTCTTAAATCAAGCATGTATCACTCCCGTATCTTTGAGGCTTTCCCAATTCTTACTGTGATCAAGGCTCATCACCTGCTTCATTAGTGTTACTCCAAGCTTCATCTTTCTTCATCAAGCTTCATGAATATCCATTTTTTGCATCCACTGCATTCACCATATCCATCAAAAAGTCGTCTCTGTTCATATTCATATATCATCACCTTTCATTGCTCATCAATATTCTCAAATGACGCTGTTTCAAATTGCACTGTTTCAAATTGCACTGTTTCAAATTGCCGAATTCGTTTATCCTTTCTCGTTTTGTTTCATTAGCTTGCGCCGTGATCAAGCTAAATCACAATTCAATCACTTTTCTACCTTTATGTTTGTTCCTGAAGTCTAGCAATTCGTCTCTATTGCGTCCAATACATCGATCCTTAATGTTTCATGTTCATCGACGGCTACCGCTCTTCACTACCCCATCAACTATTATCATCTGCTCGTTATCAACTCTGTTTTGGTCGAGATGGTACTTTCTCTTTCGCACCATCTCATCATCATGCAAAAACACCTCTTGCAAGTATCTGAGCGATGTGCAGCCCTAGTCATAGGTGGTGGCCAGGACACTCTTTTCATTAAAGGAGTCGCGTGCAGGCGATCTTTCCTCATGATTAATCTCTGTGAAGAAAATGTTCATCACGCTTCATCACATTGTCTCAATGTTTCAGATTATTGCATTGAACTTCACCATGTTTGATCATTGCAACATCGCTTCTCAACAACAATCTTTCAGTTTCGTCATTCGATTGATTTTCACTCTTTTCCATTAAAGTGTTGTCGTTTTCATATCCATATTCAATCAACTGCTTTCATCAATTTCACCAATGTCATCATTTTTCATCTTCTCCCAATTTTTATACCCATCGGTTATCATGAATCAAACATGTTATGTATCAATTTGAATCATTTTTCATCACCCCTCTTAAAACTTCTCAAATTTGCTCTTTTTAGCACGCGAAAATCTTTCTGCTTCAATCTTCTTCATATTTATCGTTTTCCCCGCTTGTTCATCATATTGTATTGTTGATCCACCCTTTTTCATGGCATTTCACCATTTTGTCCAGTTGCATCACGTGCTATTATTTTGTCCCCTCTTCAAGGTTTCACCATTTTGTTTTGTAATCTTGCAAAGAATATCTCCCTCTTTCCCTTAAATTCGATCCCCGGTTTTTTCCCATTTCCATTCTTCTTGCTCTGCTATCCACGTGCAATCGTCGGCCCCACTTCTCCATCTATTCATTCCTTTTTCAGGCTTCACCTTCACGCTTCATACACGAGACCACGAGTACCTTTAGGGTACACATGTTGGCAAAAATGATCTCGTGTGCCATCAGGAGCAGAATAGGGGTGGCCTTTGATCAAGGCCGCCTACCTCGGCTATGGGCGGTACGTGTCTTTGGAAGAGGCAAGTTACCATGCCGTGTAGTTTGGAGCCATGCGATAGCACTCCTGCAAACTCCCTTTTCATCACGTCTTCCTTGGAATGCTTGGTGCCAGGTGTTGATATAACTGCTAGGGAGTCTTCGCGCGTAGTGCCAGACGCCCTTCCTGGGTTGTATGCAGGCCACCAATGGGCGACGGCGACCGCTTTCATCCATGTAAAGAGGTAATCATACTGCAACAAGCATAAACTTCTGACTAAAAAAGCAATCAAATCACTTTCGAAACTTCCAAAGCAATTCCTTCTGTTGGAAGAATTCATTGTGGATTTAAAGTGGTCAGGAAGCCCTGGTCGATGTTTTGTAGCCGCGCATGGCCGGACTATTTTGCACCCATGAGTCGCGCCCACCGTTGGCGGGTGTGACAAATGCAGCTCCATTGGGATTCGAACCATAATTCTTATAGGGTAATTGTAGCAGCAGTTCACCACTCAACCAATGAGCCACAGGACCTTTTTTCGAAATTGTGGAAAACCAATACAAAACACAGCCTGTTCTTCATGCCCTGGCGCCTTCGTTACATCCTATCATTCATCTCAGGGTGGAAGAGAAGCGTTTTGCTCAAGCGTATCAGTGAATTCTTTAGCAACTTCCACGTTAGTGTACCCTGCTACATGTATCTGGGGACCTGCCACACGGGACGTGCATATGTTTCAGGTTCATACAGGATCGCAAAACCTCAGTATATAAGAGCGAGGTGGTCCACTCTTTGTTTTTAGCGAAAGACACCCCCTCTTTTCCGAGCCAATTCTTATCCATGAATGAACGACACAGAGACTACATCCATTTATAAGCAACCGCTGTCAGGCTGATTCTTTGAACACATAATAATGATTCTTGGCAATGACGGAAATTAGGCAGTTTTGAGCAAGCCAAGGAGGCAAAGGAGGTTAACCACTATCTTATTAGTGTGGTCAATTTCATGAACCTGTTCGGCTTCTCCTTCTGCTATTGACTCCAGCTTTTACTACCCACTCAAAGGAAGAGATGCAGCTTTTAGAGGACGTTATGACAGTATTACATTATAAAGTTTCCTTGACTCTGGAACTCGCGACGAATACTCCCTCTCCAAGCATTTCTTGGCTTAAAATTCTAACACCAATAAAAGCGGATTATTCGGCAACCACCCATTTCATGTCAACACGTTCGGGCGATCAATACTTACAAATAACAAGTGACTGGTTCGACGGCGCTTAATCAGAGTCATGATTCCCCTCAAATCCTCCTTCTGCGCCTTTCACCTGACACGGTGCATCCTTACTCCAAAGTTTCATTTATAAGAAGGGAGCTATTGAACGGGGGGAGACGTTTGGAACCGGGTAGTCAATCTCCGAGTGCTGGTTTCTGAAATTGAAACAGAGACTCTCCAAGTGCTGGTGTATGCAGCTTCACTGCTGCTTTATTGGCGTAAATAGGCCATCTAAAATGCCCCGGAGTGCAATGCAGAGAATAAAACGTCTGGGTCATTAAGCATGGTACGAGCAACCGCAAAGGGTAAGAGATCAAATCGGTTGTTAGTAACATGGGATTTGGGAACCTAAAAGACCTAGTGGTCTCCACCTCACCACAAAAACATCAAAGACTGAAACATTCACCACGGATTTTCTAGCAGAGATAAGTCAAGATGTGGAACAAAGACAACCACTGCACATTCAGTGGAAGGTGTGAAAACAAACTATATCATCGGTACAAATGTGTTGGGTTTAGCCAATCTTCGCTTGACCGAATGGGAATTAACCATCAGCTTGTCTATCAGCACTAGCACTAGTGCTAGGCCACCAAAAGAAGATGTTCCCCCTGGTGCCCTTTTTTGACTCAGACCAAGCTCAGCCTCTTGCAATACTCAAATTACCTCTTTTCACAAGGAACCCTCAACAACAATTCGTGGGCAAAAAACAGTGATGAACAACTTGTGGCACAATAATCAGTGAGCTTAGCATGCTTTGCTGACTACCCTTGAATCAATCTACTGGTTATTCTCACGAAAATACGTCAACTAGCTCGAACTTCTTACGATTACATTGATCTTACCATGTACAGCACCAAAATGTGTGCCCATCCTTCAACTCGGCCGTGGAAACTAAGAATAACTTGGAGTTATCGGTAAAAGTCTTGACAATAAAAGAAAGACGACTCTAATGTACACCCATTACGCAAGTTTGATGTCTATTCCCATTGAGTTAGACTAGACTATGTTGTGGTCAATATGGCCATTGGGCCCGAAGCAGGCATTCCCTTGAAAACCATGACTAGCCAAAGGGGCTTTGTCACTTCGACTCCAAACTGGAAACATCTCCATTGATTTCACCTGAGTTTTCAATAACACCATCAACATCACGGACCCGTCGATTTCCTAATCCGGCTATTGTGTGAGTGCGTGGAGAAGTATAAAAGGGAGGGCCGTCGACCCTTTTCATTTGTGTTTTGAAATTTTTATGGGAGCTGGGAATGGGAATTTGTCAGCCACTCCAGATACAGTTACAGAAACAATCGCAGGGCCAGATGATCACGCACAAAGATCGCTTCGTGAAAGTTAGAGCACCAGCACAGCAGCTAGTGCTCAAGGATGATTTACTCCTCTGAGCACCCGATTAGTCCCTGCATCCAGCAGTCGTCCGGGTATGCTTCACAGGTCTGTGTTTTACTTGGCTATTTTCTACATGCCTGATGTGCGATGCAATTAGATACCTGTGAAATATCTGGCGAGACATGTGCAATATCTGGTGGTATCTAGTGATATCTCGTTATATCTGGTGGTATCTGGTGATATCTCGTTATATCTGGTGGTATCAGGTGGTGACTATGATGAGTGTGATGACCCGTGGCGACTCAGATAGTGACTCAGGTAGTGGCTCGAACTACACCAGGTTTATGATGGCTGTTCGCTTATTTGCGGATTATTTTCAAGAGGCATCAGTCACTACTGATGCCGCATTTGAGTCGGGGTATCTCAAGCCCATCAACTGTATACAACTTGGGTGGCTTGTACAGTCGGTTTTTTTTTTTGGAAAACGAAAGCATGACTGGTTCGAGCACAACTGAAAATACTAGCGAATGCAGGACAATTGTTGAAGATATCAAAAACGTCCGTCCGAACATTTTCAGCTGTGTATGGGGTGCAGCTTGTCTGTAGTCCCAAAAACCCGGGTTTTCCTTGGGTTTACTTGGTTGCATGATTTGGTTAGCAGTGTCGGAATGGACTTTGGAGTATTTCCTAAATGGGATCTCGGAACGAGATGTGATCTTGGTGTGGCTTTAGGCATGGTTTTGACCTGATGTTCGCCCAAGTCTGACGTGAAGTTGAATGTCTTGGCTTGCTCTGGTTTATGTTCCGCCAAACTGAATGGGATTTGTTGACTTGATCTTAGCCCTTTTTGGCCTTGTTCGACCGATTCTGACCTGGCCTTACCGAATTCGACCCAATTAACCAATCCCCGATTAGGCCGATAGCATTAGGAAACTGGCCACTCAGCTCGGATACCTATACATTGCCTACACACGCCCCCTCAAAGAGCACAAGCTCTCCCATCTGCAAGCCCCTCTTGAAGTGTCGTCGTGTACTTTGAAGAACGGCACTTTTGGTCTGCAATGACCTCAGCCGTTGGATTTCGGGATTCTGCCACTTGACGGATGGCATAAAGCCAACAGAGTCAGCGTACTCGTCGGCCCGGCATGACACCGCCTTCGCGGGCAACGCCAGCAGACTTGCTACTGCCAGTTTTCCCTTTTGCAATTCTAGACTTTGGGATGGCGGCATTCCCACGTGACCGGCGGGAATTGGCACGAAAAACTGTCAGCAGTGAAACCAGTCAGGTAACCTCAGAGAACCTCAGGGAGCCCTCAGGAAACCAATCACAGTGCCGGAGATTACGCGCGCCAGCTGAGCCAACTGCAGGCATAAGTCCGCAAGACATATCCAGCGTTTCTGACTCTGTTGCGTCTATGCAGTCGCGAAGCGCCAAACCCGGCGAACGTTGCTGCCGACTTGTTTTGCGGGGCGTGAATCCAATCGGGCTTGGGCCCCACTTTCTTCGCAGGAAGTTGCCGTTTCATGGCAGGAAGTTGCCGTTTCATGGCAGGAAGTTGCTGTTTCATGGCTAGGAAATTGCCGTTTCATGTCCATGTGTGCACATTCGCGGGTGCCTTCTACTGCTTCTTGCACATGACGTGCATGTTATGGCCATTCCGCAAGTATGGTCTGACCCCAAGGGAAGGCGGATATTCGCCTGCGCACCACAAAGGTTGACGGTGCTCTTGGCTAGCCTATCTTCTCGCCCAAATTACCGCTTGCACGCAAGCTAGCGCTCCTCTCTGCATCACCTTGCATGCTTCTGCGATAGGAGTATGCGCCATGCATGTTGACGACCGTTTCAAACCCATACGCAGGCCGCATTTGGGCGCTCGCTCTCGGTTCTTTAACCTGAGCCTGAACCCCTATCTTAGCTTCAGGCCATGACGCGGGCACAGCGGCCAGAAAGTCCTGCTTTTGTGCGGGTGTGCCTCTTTTCGCTCCTGCCCAATGTCACTACCTGATGACGTGCTCCCATGCTGCCCTGGTGCACGGACCCCGTGCCCACATGAAACACCCTGCTCTGATATTGGCAATCTCTCGTGGGATGTACGGGCGCATCTTGTGGCAATGTACGACCACCACTTTCAAAGCATTGCTGACCTTTGCTGACCTGCTTGTTGGGTTTTGTCCCGCCTCTTGTGCTGGCCTTACTGCATAACCATCCCCCATGATGCTACTCATGCAGCAGAGACTGGGGGTGGGAGATAATTGGCTAGCTTTCGGGTCGGGCTCCATACAATCGTCGAACGCAGGTATCGGCATTATATTGTGCCGCAAAAACTCACACCATGAATTTGGCCTCCTTTTGGACTCCATTTCGTAATTGGCGTGGTGCAGGCCAGAGTTACAAGTGGTGGTTTGAAAATCGCTGTGCACGTGCCCACTCACGTGACCGCTCACGTGACCCAGCGGCTTGCCCAGTCACGCGGCCACGCACGTGCCTGGGCGCGCCGCAGGGCAAGCTGCCAAATTCCAGGCACCTTCACGCATCACCACCCAAATGTCAACGGATGTGCACGATGGGCCTGTGCAGCCAACTCCTCCCGTATCGCAGAGCAGCTCCCCCCTAGACCCTGCAGCCGATACACCTCCCCAGCTTGCAGTGGCACGTGACCGCATTGACGAGTCCCACTCACCTACGGCACAAGGACCCATAATTACCCCGGCGCCCTCCGAAGGTTCCGCAGGAGGCCGAGAGGGCCCAGCTGCTACAAATACTACTGAAGCCGAAGGTATCAAAACAGATACAGAGCCCCAATCCCTGCATAGTGGGCATTCGGTTTCAGCACTGGCTGAAGCGCCCGGTGGCTTGCCAGAAGCTCATCAGCATGAAGCTGTCGAAGCGCCCAAAAAACCCAAGAGATTGACACTCCAAGAGCGATTGGCACTTGCTGCAAAGAAGAAGAAGGCACAAAAGGAAGACCTCAACCCGCAGCCCAGTCCCAGGCCAGAAGAACCACTCAACCGAGCTGCAGCCGAGAAGGAGAAGGCTGAGGAGAAGCTGGTCGAGGCAGCGTCGAAGGAAAGTGGTGAGACGGATGGCAAGAAGAATGTGGAAACGGATGCCGAGGAGAATGCTGAGGACGCCGAGGAGAGTGCCGAGAAGAATGCCGAGGAGAATGCCGAGAAGAATGCCGAGGCAAGTGCCGACACGGGTGCTGATGTGGATGCCCAGAAAATTTCTCAAAAGAATGGAGCCGTGAAGAACGCCCGGTCCCAAAAGTCCGGAGGCGGGCCCGAAAATGCCGCCCAGACTGCCGCAGATTTTGAGCGGGAAATCCAGCAACTTCGCCACAGGCTACATGAGGCTGAGAAAAACGCCACCAAAAGCCTCAGAAGTACCGAGCCCGACAACAAGAGAGCACAGGAACTCGAGCGCAAACTCGCCGAAAAAGACCTGGTGGTACTGCAGCTAATGGAGGAAGGCCAGGCGCTTTCAAAGAAGGAATTGAAGCTCAACGAGAAGATCAAAAGCCTTGCTTCCACAAACGCCAAGCTTGAGGTGTCACTACAAAACTACGCAAATAAAAATCAGGAAACGTTGATAAAGTTGGGCGATATTGAAGACTATTTGCAGAAACACAAGTTCAAAAGCATCGAGCATTTTATGGCGCACGTGGCTGACTTGAAGGAAAAGATTGGAGTGCTTGAAAGCAAGTTGACCCAGCTGCAGAGAGATGACTGGGAATCCAGGTGCAAGGAGCAGGAGAAGCTCCACGCACAGGAGGCCGAGCTCAGGAAAGCCGCGGAGAAAAAGTTGAGCGAAGCCCAGCTCCAGACCGACTTGGCTCGCAACCAGTTCAGATTGGAGCTTCTGTCTAAAGACGACATCATATCAGGGTTGAATCGCGAACTATTGCAGGTGAAAGACGAATCCGCATTGGAGGTGTCCAGGCTTGAAACCAAAATTGAGCTCCTACGGTCCGAAAACGAAAACTTCCTTAAATTGTCATCGCAGGCACGAAAACCCGATTGTGATGCGCCCGTGGATGGCGCTGGCTCCGATGCTGACTACATCAAACTATCGGAAAATCATGTGAACTTGCAGTCGCATTACCTTCTGTCTCAAGAAAACTGGAAAACCATCGAGATGAACCTTATGAGCAGAATTGATCTGCTTTCCGAATCCGTGCAATCCTATCAAGCTGCCAAACAAAAAACCTCGGCCGACTTGAAGCGTCTCCACGGCAAATTGAATGCTTCTGAAAACCGCATGATGGAAATGGCCAATGAGAATGCCAAGCTCCAGGAAGCGATGAATCAAGCCGAATTCCAGCTTAAGGTAAAAACCAACGAATTTCTGGACCTCAAAGACAAGCTCGACCAGGTCACAGCCATTTTCAATGCCGACAGATCAAACTACGACATCAAGATTAATGCTCTCAACCAGGAACTTAAGACGCTCAAGTCCCAGAATGAGGCCCTGGTATCTCAGGCCATAGATGCGTTTTCGTTGCCAGACGCGTCCAGATTCAAAGACGGCGGACTTTTCATTGACATGAAGCCGCCGCTTGGGGAGCGAAGCAGCCTGATGTTGGCCGCAGGCATCTCTCCAAACATCAATGGTTCTAGAAGTACCCTTGACCAGCAGTCCACCTGGGATGATGGCTACATCAGATCCAGAGATAATTCGTTTTACGAGAAAAACGAACGCAACTACCTGAGCGACAGGAATGTTTACGAGCACGATATGTCCAGTCAAGTGTTGGGTGAGGAGATATACCCATCAGAATCGCCCGACGCCTACCCGTCAGCATTCAGCAGCGGGCTTCCTCTGAGTGCAGGAGCCACCAAGAACATTCAGCTCATAAGCAAAATGAGCTCCACGGTCAGGCGGCTCGAGACGGAGATCATGGCCTTGAAGGAGGAAAACCTGCAGTTGGCCGAGCAAAAAGATTACGCTCAGAGGGAGATTGTGGACCGCACGCACTTGGTGCAGCAGGTGGCTGCGCTCGAGTCCCAGATCACAGCCTTTCAATCTCAGCTAGCGGAGAAGGACAAGCACGAAGAAACGCTCTTGGAGGTGATAGGCGAAAAGTCCGAGCGAGTGGAGGAGTTGAAAGCGGATGTGGCAGATCTCAAGGACCTCATGCGGCAGCAGGTGCAACAAATGATTGAGATGCAGGGCAAGTGAAGGATGCAAGTGCCAGAATTGGCAGCATAGACTGGGGAAGAGACAGAACCATGGATGAGTCAGGAGCAAAGGGAAGCCGGGAGAAAGTTAGCAGATGAAGGAGATCAAGGAGAATAAGGAGATTGGAGAGAATCAGGAGATCAAGGAGAATAAGGAGACTGGAGAGAATCAGGAGATCAAGAAGATCAAGAAGCTCAAGAAGATCAAAGATCAGGAAGCTCAAGAAGATCAAAGATCAAGAAGTTCAAGAAGATAAGGAGTCCAAGGGGAACATGGAGGCCAGACTCCAGAGGGAAATACTCACATGGCAAATATAGCAAGATCTAGGAATTGAAAGACAAAATCCTCCAGGCAAAGATCCGGCGTGGGGTCCAAGGCACCTGTCGTCTATAGCAGGGCGTATATGCAGTCGCCCGGCCCTACAGTGTCCCGAGTTGGTCTGAGAGGCCCGGAACAGCGCTAGTGCCTCAGGACTTGCTACTGCTGCAAGTCGTCACACGCGATACCAGTCAAGGCAACCATTACCAGCAGCCGTGTAAGGCCTCCAATCACCGTGGATTTCGGCTGTTGTGCGTTGCCCGGCTTTGGGTGTACGGGTGTGGGTGTACAGGTGTCGGTTACGGGTGTGGATCTCACGTAATGCTGCTCCACACTCTTGCTGTGCACCATGTCTCGTAGACCGTCATTTGGGACTATCGAACACAATCGAGAGAGCCACTATAGTCTCGACTACCCCGAGGATGAGGCCACAGTGCTGCGGTTGCAGCAAGACCCGCGGCTGCGTTTCTTCGCCCGAGCCTCGCCCCGGTCCTTGGATTTGCCATCCCTTTTGCCCTACACTGCCGAATCCCTGCGCGACCGAGCCAAGTTCTTGGCGCATATAGTCGCCCATCTCTACATTGCAGTCGGAAGCAAGGATCTCCAGGGCGCCATCTCCGTCAATGCCCGTGACTTGGCCGCTCTCCGCGATGTGCCGGGGTACTCGGATGTGGACGTGGCCTTGGAGACCAATCTCTTTGAAATGGCGCCGGATATGCCCGGCGGAGAAGGCCACATCGAAGCCGACGAGGAAGAGGAAGACGAGGAAGAAGGAGACCTCGACTCCGACAACGACGACGACGACGACGACGACGACGACGACGACGACTTGTCTCATGGCGACGACACCAAGCGCAACGGAGACTCCAGTTGGTTGGGCGGGTCGTCAGCCAGCCAGCACCGCAAGTCGCCGAAATCCGCCGCGGTGGTGAATGTCCGAACGTGGACGCATGAGCTCCTTGTGTGGCTCAAGATGAAATACGAGATGCCAGCCTCGCTCCGCATCGCACTAGCCAAGGTCTACTACGCCATCTGCTGCAGCGGCGGGCAGCACCTCAACCTCAGGATCTACGTGCGCACGTTCGAAACGCTCACCAAGCGCGTGGAGCTTTTGAAGGAGCAGGGCTTGCTTTTGCCCTGGCGGCCCGTGCTCGACGACTTGCTCGTGCACTTTCCCGTGGCGGATGCCTTGCACGACCCCGTGGGCAAGAAAGACCTCGGGCAGTTGCTCCGGTTGGGAGAACGCGCCTCCAACTTCTTTGAGCCGCATGCGTTGCCCGTGCTCTTCCGGCACTTGGCGTCCCGCTTTTCCATTCCCAACGCCACCTCGGTGCTCTGGTGCATGCGAGTGTTGCCGCAGGCGTTTGGTGCTGCCGCGGTCCCGGACTGCCTAGACATCCGCTACTACATCCCGGCATTCTTCGCCATGTGGCGCAAGCTCACCAACAGCGAGGGCATCGACCTGCACGTGACCTCCATCTTGGGCAAGGCCGCCATGTCCTACCTTCTCCACGTTGCGTCCAGCGGCTCCCACCCCCCTGCGGCGGACTACGGACTATATACGCCGCAGCAGTTCCACCACATCATGAACTCGCTCATGTCCAGTTTAAGCATCAATACGAGGAAGTTCGGCTCGGTGAAAACAAAGTTCTTCCATGGGTACGCCAGTGCCATCGTTTTCTCTCTAAATGGGTCCAGCTCCTTGGTTCAAGACGGCATTCTCAACCAAATCAGCTCCCTTGCCAATGCCGTCGAGAGCTACGTGCATCCCTCCAACACTGGCGAATGGTCGAAGCCCATTGCCAAATTGGTGTACAGTTTGGCGTACCAGCTTCTCAAGAGAGTCAACATGGAGCGCCAGCCGTATGGGTCCTTACATGCGCTACCAGATGCCTTCAAAATCTCCGATGAAGTGACCCATCGTTTCGTGTCTATTCTCATTCCCTTGGTGCGGACGGGGCTTCAGTCCAAACGGGAAAGCGCCGCGGAATCCTACTTGATGGCGTTTGGGTGTTTGGCTCATTTGCACCCGGAGGCTGCGCTCGGCTGTATCTTGCCGGATTTATACGAGTCGCTAGAGGGTGTCATATCCACCCACCGCGTCATCACCGGCCTCGAGGCGTTGCAGAAATCGGTGCGCTACTTTGCAATGGCCCCGGTGTTCCGATTGCATCTTCCGCGGCTCCTCGAAATGTTGCTTCCTGGAATCGATTCAAACGACTTGACAAAGACAATCCACACGTTGGACGTTTTCGCCACCGTGGCCACCTTCGTGCCATTGGCAGACTTGGCGGGCGGCGCGGGCGACATGGGACTAGCATTGGAAATCACCAACCTGCATCTAGACCATCTACACCGGCGGCTTTTTGGCGATACGGCGGCCTTCAGCGTTGATGCAGAGTTGGAGTTGCAAGCGTTGAAGTCGTCCACCTCGTCGTTCAAATACATTGTCAAGTCCTTGTGCAAACGGCTTTTCTTGCTTATGGAGAACCTTCCGGATATGGCCACAAGCAATGGCGTGGAGAAGTACTTGTCGGAGATATTGCCCAAGCTCTTGACCATTATTGTCGAGTCCATGTCCGACGACATCTTCGTGGCTTTCCGGGAAGAATGGCTCGGCTTCATCTCGGACCACACCATCTATTCAGTCGTGGAAATGGTGGCCGATATCATGGGAGCAATCATCAAACGGGACCCGCGCCACTTTGAGGCATTGGCTCCGGTGCTCATGGACAAGATTCACGAAGAAGTCGTGGCAAACGGCGCTGGCCAATCCAGAACTGGCGTAGACATCATCCCACGCGACCAGACCCTCTTTTGGAACCTCCTTATCTTGAATGCGTGTGTGGGAAATGCCGGAGTCCACGTGGTGCCGCTTGGAAAGCAATTGGAAGAGCTCTCGTTTTTCCTCATGGCCAACGTCAAGGGCCCGGCTGTTTTCGGAAGCTCTCAGCTCCTCAACCAGATGCTCCAGGGAGTGACAAAGATCAGGCTCAGTGAGTGCCGGCTCGTGAACCCCAGATACGTCCAAGAGCACGGCTACTCAGACAAGTGCTGGGGCGGTTTCCAGTTCGACGACTACAGACTCTCCAGAGAGAACTTGAGTTTCGACTGGTTCATCCCAGCACCTCTGCAGATTGAGTTTGCCGTGTCCACGTTCAAGGCGCACATGACCAAGGCCCTCTCGAACATCCTGGGGATCTTGAAAAGCTATGTGATTGATGAACCCGCTGGAGATTCAAGCTCGTTGGAGTTGGCCGACGAACTCCGAGTGAATTTTCTCTACTTGGGCTACGGGCTCAGCGGTTTGTCCTACTTATTTGACCCCTCGTTTGACGAGGACATTCCCAAGTTAAGCAACCACACCAACGAAACGCTCGGGAACCGGTTCAGGCTCCTCGAGCAAATCCGCAAGATTGGCGCGGCCAAATTCTCCGAGAACGAGCCCACCACTGAATCCATCCATGAGAACTTGGAGCAGATTGTGCGCGATATCGAAGGAGTCGAGGAAGACACAGTGATGGCGGATTCCAAAGACCCAGGAGCAGGCGTGGAGATGCGGGAATTCCTGCCCTCTAGCAACGGTTCAGCCGAGAGTCTAGCTCTGAAAGTCAACCAACCCAGGCTCTCCGAGTCCCCCAAACCAGCCGCGTCCGGCAGAGCGAGCCCCGCTCTAGCCGGCATGGATATATCGTCGGTCAATCCGGGCACCACCTTCAGAGAAAGGAAGCTTTACACAAGCAGCTACTACTTTGGGGATGACATTGATACGAGGCGCTCCAACGAGGCGTATCTAGAAATCCACCGCATGAGGCACTTGGTGGGGAAGAGCCTCCACTACATCTTCCGGTTCATGCAGGCGCATCTTCTGGACAACACGCGGCTCTTCAAGCATTTGCTGTTCACGTTGAACATCTGGTTCAACGACGTGGGCCGAGAGCGCCTATTGGACCACAGCCACGCGCGCATCTCCATGAGCTACGTGAGCCAGCTCCAGCACGTCAACAAGATGAAGAAGCCGTTCACGCGCATCTACTTTGGCGCCCGCTTGGAGAACTACCACCTGATGCGTGTTGCGTTGCACGCCACCTCCAGAAGCATGTCTCCATTGGACCGGGTTCTTCTTGAGGATGTTGTGAAGATGGCGTGTTCCACCTACGCGTCAGTAGCGGAACCCGCCCAAATCACGCTTACTGACTCCATGAAGAGGGTGAACGGCTCCTACGGTGTCATAGTCAAGTATGCCATTCGCCACCTTGCCAAAGCCTTGAAGGAGAAGAACTACAAGTCCATCAGGACAGCGCTCGCGGTATTCCGCACCAAGAGCTTGGAGGCGAAGCTTCAAGGCGATTTCTACAATCTCCCCAAGTACTTGGGGTTGCTCAACAAGTGCCTTGTGATTGACGACGAAGACGTGGAGGGAACCGCGCTGAACTCCTTGAAGGACTTGTGTGGCACGGTATTCGTGCCCTCCAGCACCTGCTTGATCCAGCAAGACTTGGTGGAACCCATCCGGCCCCCCGACGACTACATTGATCTCGAGGTGAAGGTGCTCAAGTGCGCTAAAGACAGCAAGCGAGGCGTGTACTTGGACAAGATCCGGGAGTTGGAGGCCGTGGCCATTGCCTGCATCCGAGCAGCGTCCCACTGGAAGTCCAGCTCGCTTAACCTCACGCTTCTTGTGACCTTGCAGACCAACCCCGACGTCGGCTCCAGCGCCGAAACGTTCGAGGTGTTGACCAAGGCCGCCAGCTCCGATCACCCGATGCTTTCGCGGTTGGCGCACAAGGGCCTCATCAAGATGGTCAACAATTTGCAGCTTCTCGCTGCGTACGACCACAAAGTGGACAACGAGTACGACCCGACCTACTGCATGAACTCCATGGTGACCGTCGACACGCGGCCGCAAAACGGCGAGTCGTTCCAGGCCAAGTGGGTGGCGGAGATGAAGAGCCCCGAGCCGTCGTTCTATGTGGATAACCGTTTCGGCACAGGGTGGCTCTTCTGGGACGACAGCATCTCCGTGGTCAAGAACACCCAGTTCACCGAGTTGCAGCTCAGTGCCGCGGACGAGGCGGCCCTCGCACACTTCACTCGTCGCGTGACCAAGCAGTGGTTCCAGCTGATCGTCAACCTATGGATAGCCGACGCCAACTTTGCGTTCCAAGGCACCGATGTGTTCATCACCGCAGCGGTGGTGACCCTCATGTCCAACGGGCGGATCCGCAACATGAGTTTCCAGGATTTGCTTGACATCATCGAGAACGCCTACCACAAGGACGAGAAAGGGTCCCATATCGTGGTGTGCGAGTTGGTGACGGGCATCTTGGTGGCGTCCAAGTATATCCACCCGGACTTCCAGCGCCCACGGGACGATTTTCTCAGTGGCTTCCTCAGCCGCGTCTTCTCGCAGGACTTGACGCCGGAGACCAAGAATATCTGGAACATCTTTGCGTGGTGGACGCCCGCCCACATCGACAGCAGGCGGTTCCCGCGCGTCCGAGACGTGATTCTAAAGTACAAGGTCGCCAAGGACTCGGACTCGGCTCTCGCGGGCGCCACAATGCTCTCGTACATGAAGTCGTACGTATCTGCGGTGACGCGGGCGTGTCCCTATGCGGAGGAGTTGCTTGAATTGGCGTTTGAAAACGTGGACAATCACTACGAGGCCATCCGCGAACAGGTGGGGTCGTTGATCACCGTGACGTCGTTCACCTTCTATGGCGAGGCCTTCAGCAGCATGCACGAATTCATCCACACCGCCACGGAAAACCCCAACTTCATCAGCTCGCGCAGCATGAACGCAAAGCTCCACGAAAGGCTCCTCGGGCTCTTTGCCCGCATCCGGGAGTGCCGCAGCAAGGTAGAGAACGAAGCCGTGGCCGATATCCTCAAATCCGAGTATATTTACTGTGCCACCACGCTTTTGAACTGGCTCAAACAGGCGCTCAACACCAGCATTGCTGTTCAATATCAGCACATGGTCAGCAGCCACATTGTTCCGTTTCTCCTCGATCTCATGAACATGAAGGAGGTGTGCATGTTGGGCAACATCGACCCCGTGACGCCGTTCCGTAAAGTGTCGCAGATTCCGTTCGACACGTCCGCCTTGGCCAGCATTGTGGCCATGCTCGAGGGGTATCTGGCAAAACCCTTAAACGTGTTGCAGTTCATGGTGCTTGGCCAGTTCACCGAGGTGTTTTACTTCCGCAATCTCTTCAAGCTCAATGCCCACGAGCGCTTGAACATCTTGCGCTTCACGAACGCCTTGATGTCCCATAAGAACCTAGAGATCCGAGAGGCGCTGGCCAACACGTTTTCGGGGCTTGTGCATACCACGCCGCCGCATGAGATCGGCACGATTGTGAGCCTCTACAAGCAGCGCTACTCGGCGGTTTTGGACCGCGTGCGCAAGCTCCACCGCAAGACGCACTTCAAGAACCTCCCTGCGTCGGACCTCGCCGAGCTCCACGGCGCCGCGCTAGGCCTCGGGGCTCTCGTGCACGCCTTCTCGTTCAACTCTCCTCCTCCTCTCTGGGTGCCGGAGATCTTGGCGATTTTGTCCAATAAAGTGAGTGGGATCCCAGGCATAGTGGGCAAGAGCGCCAAGGAGACGCTTGGCCGCTTCAAAAAGACTCGCCAAGACACCTGGCACATCGACAGAAAGGTATTTAATGAGGACCAGATGCAAGACCTTGAGGGTGTGCTTTGGCGGAGCTACTTTATTTGAAGCCGCTCGTGCCCATGTTTGGAACTCAAAGACCCCTACTTATGTTTCGAGGAGGCATGTTTTGATGAGGGATTTGGAAGGGCACTGGCCAAGCTGTCTCGCCATTATCTCCTATTGGGCATGGCAATATAAGTACTTGGGCTGTCATTTATCTTGGGGCTTTTTCAATCTTGGTTTAATTTAGGCCCTTTCGATGAGCCAGTGGTGGAGGTGAAAGTACCCTTAATGCGCCAAAAATCCGATCCAGCGAAGCAGGTTCATAGAGGCTTTGTTCCTCTCTGCCACCGATTCTCGGCCCACGTCCTGCACTGGCAGAGGGGTAACTCGGGGCTCGTCGCAACCGTGAGCCATATATTGTGGTTTTGTGTAATTCCTCGTGGCTCCTTTTGGCGTTTTCGAATGGTCAAATGTTTTAGTCAGCACCAAAACCTGGTATGATGAAGCACTGACTAAGCATTAGCCATTCTCTAGGTGTCCCCGTGGGCGAGAGGCTTGACGCCGGTCAACTCTCATATATCCAGGTTGGCGATGCTTTTTAGCTTAAGGGTAAGGGCGGTGTTTTCGAGGCCAGACCGTCCTGGGTCGATCATGCGATCCTCCTGGCGATCCTCCGGGCGATCATCCGAAGCGGTGACCTCTGCTTGTCGGGTGCAGCCTCGTGAAGCTGCGGTACTCATGACTGGTCCCGTGTTCAACAGTACAGGATACGCTCGAACAAGCACCAATGGTGCTATGCGGTTGTTCAGAAATTGCTTTCCAACACATCTTTCGTCAAGCCTTGGATTCATGCTTACAAGACACCCAAATGCTTTACTAGACTCTCATGGGACACTCCTTGCATTGAACGGGCTGAACATGCGTGCTTTCAAAGCACCAAGCAGCTATATTGAGCTTATGATCTCCCTCCCACCTTCCAGTGTCCACACTTTTTGGTCTTCACTTCTGATGGCATCTACCTGGACCCGGCCGTACCGCGGCATCTTCCTGAACCCGGCAGTACTCGCGGCATGATCGTGGACGGTGCTGGTTCCCTGTGCAACAAGCATACTTGTTGGAAATGCCCCAACCGCAATCAGGGAAAACGCTGGATTGTTCAGGTAGGATCATTCGAATTAAATCCCAGACTTGAACTTCGTTGGCGGTCCCTCTAGTCATGTTTGGAGATGCACACCGATAGTGCTAATTGCACGAAGTAACCAAGGACTCTTCTTCGGCGATCTAATCTATTGATAATTCATTGCCGTAGAATTCTTCGACGTATGCTACTTTCCTACTAGACACCTAAGGTTATCCAGAATGAGGAATTGTGCTGAGCCGTGAAGACACATTGTCGTACTCAGCACGTGAACTATTGTTACATAACATGACTCACATCTGTTACCATCATTACTGTTCATTACTGTTCATTACTGTTCATTACTGTTCATCATGACTGTATGACAGTTACCATATATTACAGTATTCCGTGTGTTCGCCGTATTTTGTGGGATTACATAGCGTAGATTATAGTTTGGTCTTACAATCAAGTACAGTGAACCACTGCATAACCTCTTTTCTGACCGCTCCAACACGCACTTTGCCCTCCATGATTCATGCTTTCTCAATAGACACCGTGAAGTGGGCTCGTCTAGTCCCACTTCTACACTGCCTTTTTCGGGTCAACTGGAAGCCACCCTCGGGTCTCGGACCAGAGGGAATGGATTCGTGAAGCGACATGAACAGAGCAAGCTGGCACCATGTGGCCCACTGGCCCAAACAGACACGTGCTTCTCCGTTATCAAGCCGAGTGGCCTTGAAGATCTCACTTCCAACTGCTTCAACCTGTCACGCCCGGCCTCTTGTTCTTCAGAGGAACGCGTGCACGTGCTGATGCCATGTCTTGAAACGTCAAACCTTCATCACCCATGGCTCCAAAAAGCGATGGATCGAGGAGTTTGACCAAGGAGTTTTAACAGTATGAAAGGTGAGGGGTTCAACCAACCGCTTCCAAACTCCGGAAATCCCAAAAAGACCGCTCCGATAGCACGATTGCCTCTCGCTAGGCCCTGGCAGGATGGTGTAGATTGGCGGGGGCCGTGGGGACAGGGCAAAAGTCTTAGTACGTGTTGATGACAATTGTGCTTGGAACAAGGGCGCACGTGTCTAGAACTAAGGCACTGTCGAGAGCGCCTTCGAAATCAAGAACATAGGAGAAGCCAAGGATTTCTGGGCGTGAACATCCCAGTGGTTATAGTTCGGAAGAGCTCTTCAAGAGTTAAAAACTTTTGAATAATTAATTTTTCAGCCCAAGAAATCGTCCTTCCTGCTGATCAGAAGACTAATCCCAGCACAAGTGATGGACAAGGACTCGTGAAGTTGTCCCGGGTCTGCGGACAACCTATAAAAGCAGTTGACTCAAGTTCAGTGATTCTAAGATGAAACGATTGAGGGTTTTTCGTTATCCGCTTCATCTTTGGGGCGAGTCAGAGTCTATTCAGCAAATTAATGCTTCTCTGCTGCTAGTTGCCTAGGGCATTGGAAAATTCGTTCTCATGACACCTTATTCGTGGCCGTTCACTGCCCTGGAACAAAGCAATTCTGACTGTTGCAGACTTATAATCGTGACGGCTCCAAGCATATATCGGTCAAGGCACTTTTGTGCCCAGATTACTCTCCTTCCTCCTGCTGCCATCCGGCGCGGCACGGATCAGGGCTACATCTGTTCGATCGGCAACTTTTCAATGGCTGGCATATTGGGCCTCTCTTTTTGTTGACGTCACCTACGCTCTCTGATACCTTTGAAGCCACCATGGTTTGAGTCTTGAGCTTTCACGACCAGGCTACGGTCGACGCCCATTCAAGCACAGGGATCCACCAGAGTTTTGACCATCTAGCGGAAAAATACCGGCGTTCTGAAGGCTCCCCATTTTTGAAGGCTCCCCATTTTTGAAAGCTCCCCATTTTTGAAGGCTCCCCATTTTTGAAGGACTTTGGGAGTCACGGATCTTTAGGACTGAACCGGATGCGCCCCAATCCATGGGCTGCATGGCGCTGCTAGAGCCTACCAGATACATGACCTACGATATCGTAATTTTGCAACAGTTTATTAGATACTATGAAATCACCGAACAACGCTCGAGTGGCTGGGCCGGTGCTAGCCACGTGAGGTGGCACGAGGCACTAAGCAATCACGCAAGCGGGTGACCAGCCGTATTTGGTCTTGAGTGTCCAGAAGTTGTCCTTTGGAGCAGCAGGGGATTTGTTAGACGTTTGTTGAGGAGCAGCCATTTCGAATAATGTGTTGTGTAGTGGAGATATCATTGGGCACCTCGGGGTCTTTAAGTACTTCCTAAACCTTCTCTGGGCGTGGCTTGATGCAGGAGCCGCCCGCCTTGCATACAAAGTGGTCCGGTGAGCGTCTCCAGTTTTAGGCAATTGCCCTTTTGGGTCACCACAATGGCTCGAGCCAGGAGCTTCTAAGAAAATTACATCGCTTCTTGAAAGCAATGCAATCGAGACCGATGCACCTTGCATGAAAAGTGCGATTGAGTGGGTCAAGTTTTAAGCACTTGCCGTTTTTGGTCTCCACAACGCTCCAGCAACGGTGAAGACTCTTTTATCGCTCCTGGCAACAATGCACATAGACCTCAGAGGGCGGGTTGAAGGCCAAGACTGGTAACGCGTAAACACTGAGCGCTTGACCAACGGACATGAACACGTTCCCTTCCTAAAACGGTGAACGTCCATCCCAAATGCAGCACTAGGTGTCTATTTAGACGGGTCAAAAACCCCAGGTTGGAGTGCCTCCAAGAAGCCTCCTCGAACCAGATCCGCTGGATCTATAGCTAGTGGATCTGTTCCTGAAGAGAATACTTATCTGCATGATACAGAGTGGGCTATTGGGACCTGAACCACCACGGGACACTAGTCTTGTTAACCCACGGTCCACCAAACCCTTCCATGTTCAAGGGCCGGAATGATCTTCTCCTCGGACTACGTGTCCCCTCATGGCCACGGCTGTGTGACGCCATGATGTCCGTCTCCTGTGGGATGCCATGATGTCCGTCTCCTGTGGGATGATTACTCCAAGTCTGGAATACGCTGAATCTGCTGGATTTGAGGATCAAATCAGATCTGAAGTATTCCATCTCTTGATTTTTTTCGCCGTTTTGATCTATATACTTGTGATAATCAGTCTGTCAGGTTCGAGTAGGGCGCAAGGACTCAAGAGAGATGTATTTGTTGATGATCCGTCAACGAAGGGGAATCACCCGAGTTATATAGAAATGTCGGGCACGACTGCGCTACCGTATTCGGCCGATAGAGCCTTAATCGGACTAGTCGTGCCGAGTGGTCGACCGGATAAGCCTCACCGGGATAAGGGCTTCTCGGTCTAGAGCTCGGAGAAAGGGAAACACGGCAGTTCGGACCAAGCATAGAGGCAAGGTCGGACGTCATACCGCGTCTAGCCGCGCATTGCGAGAGAAGAGACATAACCAGATCGGGAAGGTCTCCGGAGGGGATACACCATGTGAGTCCTATACGAAAGCATCGTATAGGGAACTATATATCAGGAGGCCCCCGCCCCAGTCCAACCGACAGGAGTTCCTCCACGAGATTCAGGAGTTTATACTTGGCTAGAAATAAGTCTGAAAGTTTGAGCACCTATGGGTGGCACACTACCCATGGGGAGTCTAACACAGTCCGATAATCCATAAAAATTCGAATATTTTTAAGTTTTCGGCATCTATCGTAACAGAGAAGAAGCGAGAATTGATCCGAATTCAAACTCACAATTCGATCCTCCAACTTTTTGTTCTACTTCAATATCTGAGCTATTTATACCCTTCTAAAAATTCTGAAAGTGATCAAGCTGCTTCATCCTCATCAAATTTCAAATTAATATCTTCCACTGAGACTTTATTTCCCAATTTCACTTAGTTTACATCTGGTGGGCATGAGGAAATAACACATTCTCCGCTTCCTGTAGTTAGCCTCCATGATATCATATGGAGCATGTACAATGCTATAAAATATAATGTTGATACATGCTAGTACCGAAACCACAAATGTTATACACCTAATGTGGCCTTAACGCATCTGCTGTTTTGGAGACGAAAGGAACTTTTGAGAATAAAAAGCTCATCATATAATTACGTTCAAATTAAAGTACTTTCTACCTAACTCAGCTACTTAGCTAATCCTTGAAAGCCCATAGAAAGATGACCTTCAAAAAATGTATGTCCTGTTAAGTTCTTTGTTCTTTGATAACCTCTAATACTTGAAACGAGGTATTCGTTGATGAGCCCTAAAACAAGGCAGCCCGTCTATACTTTATAGGTGAACACTGGCCAGGCAGGGGCCCGATTGCACCATTTTTTGACGATATGGAGTCCCGATTGCACCAAATTTAAATGGTGTAGTGACTAATCCTTTCCCTGTCACCTTTACAGCCCAAAGGTTCTAATCGGGCTAGGTTTAGATGAGTGGGGGCTGGTCCTGTTTCCGAGAAAACGTTGCGGCCGTGGAGGCTTCTCGGCTAACCTCCAAGGTAGGCGGTCGGAATATGCGCCTCTCTCCGTGCAAGCTACCCACGGAATAACTTGGAATCGCACGTCGCAGGCAAATTGTGGATCTATGGGTAGCACACTACCCATGGTGGAACGAACTGTCCACAAGTCTATGAGAAGTAACCCCATTTCGCAGCCGCGGCTGCAAACAACGCGCACCGTAACACCTTCGAAGCAGGACTTTTCAACCACCTGAAATAGCACTTTTCCCGGCCAACTTACGGATTTGTAGTCTGTCAACAACGCGGCTCACCAAATGTCGAAATCTGGGGGGAGCTGAAAGATAGTGTATGCATATCAAGAAGATACAATACAAAATTGGATACTCTCAAATTATCGGCTTCTCCCAATGATATGTTTTAGGACCATAGAGGTTGAGCGTGCCACTCTGATAAGAAGAGTATAACTTTCACAATTAATTTCTGAAGGATGTAAGTCTGGTGAGAAAAACTGTAGCCTTATGTTATGAAAGTACTGGTTGGGCCCATGTAAGTAAGAGAGAAGGATTCAGAAAAGGAGAAGTAGTAAACTTGGTCTTGAAATTTGGGTGTTACTCTTTTTACCTTAGCACTTTTATCCTTGTTGAATCAAAAACACCATAATCCTATCACCAATTTCTTGTGCAATTATATATTTCTCATTAAATAGTTATTAGATAAATAATGGATTACATATTGTGATTAGATATTGTTAGATCCAACATGCGTAGCGCACTACCCATGGATACACAATTAATCTACAACGTGCGGATACAAGGGGAGCCGTCGATACCCCACCTGGAGAGAGGCGTGCCCAGTTCTGACCACCTATCTCCGAGGCCTAGACGGGAGGGCACCAGTTGCAGCCTACCAGGTGCAACGCCGTGGTTTCCACTCGAAATGCGCTGTGGTGGTATTCGGAGCTACAGGAACCTCCCGCCTCTGATCTTCGCCCCAAAATGCCAGTTTGGGACTTGTTGCCGTGTCCCAACACTCCAATTCGAACCAGGACCTCATGACGACTGAAGGTGGTGCAAGCAGGCCCCTCAACTCAGAATGAGGCCTCATGGGGTCTAGACCAGTTTGATATATATAATCTAGATGGTCCCTTTCTTTAGGCATCAACGAAGACATCTTCTCTTGAGCACTTGACGTTCACAACCAAAGAATCTAACATATTGTTATTAGATATTATTAGTAGATATTATTAGTAAGTATTGTAATTAAATATTGTTATCAAATATTGTTATCAAATATTGTTAAGTTCTTTCGTTGTTTTGTTCACGTCTAGTACTCAAAGAAGATGTACTTGTTGATGCCTAAACAAAGGGGCCATCTAGATTATATGGGTGGACTGCAGGGCCGGGTCCCGGCGTTTGGTTCCCTTTGTGGAGGTTCAAACACGCTTGGTGTAATCTCACTGGGCCGTTGAGATACCCGAATGGGTTTTGTTGACGAGCATGGCCTCCGAGGTTACCGATAGTGACTATTGGACAAGGCATTTGTTTATCTGATGGAACTCCACCAAAACCCAAGTCTGGTCCAAAGGCAGAACTTGTGCTCCAGGTAATTGGAAAACGCCTCCTGAATGTTTATTTATACTTACATATTTATTTAAAATCTCCTTAGATAAAATCTCATAACTAAAAATGTATTTATATTTAAATATATCTTTGGATAAAAAATATTTTCGTATACTTCCTCTTGTGCAAATAATTATCAAGTATTAAATTATCAGTCAAATTAGTATCAATATAATTGTGTAGATTTGTTGTCACTAATTGTATTTTACTTTTTTTCCATTGCCTTTCGTAACCGCAGTGACTTCACGGGTACTACTATGGAGGTTCCGACACCTTGTTAAATCAATACCTAGTATTATAATTATTAATATACTTGTTACTTGATTTTATCCATTGTTTAATGGTAATATCCTCATGTATAACAATATGGTGAAAAAACTTCTACTTGGTGCTTGAATACTTTTGAACTCCTGGACCTTGCTTTACCCGTTTTCACCCCTCTTTACTAAAATCCGTTATTTTATGAAAACTTCACATCCCTAACCCTCTATTACATGTCCATTGGGTGACTTCCTAGTTGAGTTCCTCACCAAGTCAATTCGCATAGGGCTCGGTCAAAGACCGGGTTTTGTCTACTCCATGTCGGATGCTCCAAAAGCTTACACTATGGAGTCTTTCTAATACTTTTATAGAGCGCTTATTAATTCATAGATTTCATCATCCAGACACTTTCAAGGGGGCTATTGGGTGTGGATGGACGTTTCACGTGGAGGCCAAAACAGCTTTTTGCAGAGTTTCATGTAATCACATCTATACTATTGTACAAAATTTGACCCTTTAAATACGCAGGGAAGTGCAGGATTGGCCAACCCATCCGGCACGAACGCTAGGATGCTTCCTTATTCCTTGGTCTTCTGTTCAGTTATCGTAACATTCACTGTGGCTTGTATAAACTAATGATACTTTGTAGATAACACGCCTTAGCATAAACATAAGTCTTCGAAATATCAATACATCTGCTGCCATAGGCCGAATACGGCATCGGGCGTAAAGGACAAATAGGGGACGTGTTGTGCCCCACGGGACCATTCACCGAACCCACGACTTATAGAATCGGGTGCAGCGGGTCTAACTATGGCCCAGGAACGGCAGCTAGCACATGCGGCGAAACTGACCTTGGGCCTCGGGCCCGGGCGCAAAAGACTAACGGTGCGCACCGTCTCATTAACTGGTTGTATTCACTGGCGGGCGGAGGTCGAGCTAGCTGTTCGTGTTCTTTCTTGTGGGCAGTTTCGATTGGCGGACTCAAAGGTACTAGATAGTGGTTTTGAAAGCTATTCAGGCCACCGGGTCTTTCATGTTATCAGCTTCGGACTATGGTGTTTGAATACTTCTCCAGCCCATGATTATGTATTCCAGCTATCAACCATGCACCAATAAAAGACAAACTTCCAAAGGTTATACCAACCCCCTCCCAGTATGATTTCTTTCTCGAATGTTTGAATATGACATAGCATCAATTCCACCAAGTCAGCACTTCTTAGCCAATACGAACACTTCTTGACTCGGCTGGCTTTCCCGTGCTTACCCCATGAATCTTGAGAGGGAACAGATAATGTCAACGCATAAAACCCGGAACGACCATGGGTTGCCTTTATGGTTCCACTTTAGTAGTACTTGGCTTTCGTAGTTGCAAATGAGAATCGACTTTTGTGCTGTGGTGGCTAAATGTGGCATGCCAAAAGCTCGAGTCTATTCATCCACCAAGTAACAGTACTGACATGTTAGAGTCGTTCTGCAGTGGCGGTGGGCAGTTCCGTGTCGTTCTGTTCCGCCGCCTGCATCTAGTTAGACCCAGCTTGGTCAATGCCAGCCAAAACTTGTTTGTCGGAGTCGGAGATGTTGTCGAAAATGCACTGGTATAACGAGGCGTTGGATGCCTGCAACGCCGCAGAAAAATCCCGGAAATAAGAAGCAGCGTCCAAGTTGTCCAAAGGGGTCAGACCCAAAACGTCCTCGAACACCGGCTCTTCGTCAAAGTTCATCGCAGCCGAATACTTCAGGCTCTCCCCGTCCAAAAACTCAAGATACTTGGCGGTGTTCGCGGAGTCGGCAGGCCCCTCGCTAGAATCGAGGTCGTACTCGTCCGCATCGTGGTCAAAGTCGTATTGTGCACTGCTCCCCGCGTCGTTAGCATCGAAGTCGACCCGTTGCTTCTCGAAATTCTTGATTGCTCGCGGCAACTCTTTCAAAAGCACTGCGAACGCCGGGCCCAAGTGAGGCACCAAGCTGGGCACGTACTCCACCGTTCCGTTCGTGCACATGCTGCATAATCCAAGAATGGTGATCTTGATATCAAAAACCCGTTTGATTTGCGGCACCATTGCCATAAGCCGCTCAAAGTATGTCTCCAAACACTTGTACTCCTGTAAATACCGTAATGTGTTGGCCGCGTCGTACAACATGCACGATGTGATGAAGTTAATTTGGTTGACCATAAGCGTGTTGGCCTTCTTGTGCGCCTTGTCCTTCTTCAGGCTCAGCGCAAACGAGGGTAAAAGAGCCTTGCATAGCCTTTCGATGCACAGGTTCAGCTGGAGCGAGAGGACCAACGTTTGCGCCAAATCACACGCCTGCAGAGTCTCATTATAGCCCGAGCCATCGCCCTCTTCTTGCGCAATCAAAAGGATAATGGACATGAGGTACTGCACAAACTGGGGGTTCTGCTTGAGCGCTGCGGATCCATATACCATGTAGAAGCGCAAGCACAACATGAGCTCCTCGGAATACATGAGCGCAAGTCCGTTTTGGAACAGGTTGGCCAAGAGCCCCAAAAAGCGCCACAGAACGGGCGAGACCTCGCGCATGAGGAAAATGGAGTTCTCGATGATCTCACCAACCTCCGCCATTAATTCGTCCAAATCGTTGCTCAACACATATTCAACCATGGGAGCAAAAATGTTCTCTAACGCCACAAGAGTTTCCTTCGAATTCTCGAAGGATAGGAGCACTGTGACCATGGTATTCAGCAAGCCGATTGCTGCAGTGATCTTATCGGTAGTTTCGTCATTGAAATCTGAGTCAAAGTTCTGCGAGTCCGCATCGGCTGCTTCCTTGATTTCGACGGCCAAGCGCATAAATTGCTCCACCAAACTCTTGGTTAAGTCCACACCAAACGGCTGCAATTGGGGTGCAAAGTTCTCCACGCAGTCCTGCATCACCAGCGACACTATTTCGTTGTCGATTTCGTTGGACAATGCCAAGAGCTTGGACATAGTTGGCAAGATGATGACAGTGAGAATTTCCCGGAAAACAGGCTGGTTCATGTATGCCTGAATGCCTAAGGCGCTTTGCAAGCTGACAGGCAAGCTGACAGCTTCATCGCACGTGAAGGCCCGCAAAATACCATTGTACAACACAGACATGGTTTCTTTGTTCTGAAGAGTCAAGTCCAGGAACTTCAGACACACGTCCAAAGTGCGTGCTTGGAGAAACTCATGGGGAGACGTCAAGTTGGGCAACACCAAATCTGCCAAGACTGCCTCCATCTGCAGACAGAAGGGCGAACTGGGCGCCGTGAGCATGTGACTGATGCCTCCCAACAAGCGCAAGGCGCCGTCCTTTTTGCGGGCGATCTCCAAGGTTTCAGTGGCCTTGGCGAGCTCGGTGAGTGTAGCATAGGCAAACTGAAGGATCGGCTCCAAGGTAGACTTCTTGCGTTTGGTGATAAAGGTCACCAACAAACCCAAAGCAGCCACGTCCGGCTCCAGGTCATCGAAATTATCAAGTTTCAGATTGATGTAGTCGTGGGGGTCTGCATCGAACATCTCAAGGGTCTCGTAGGTGGGGCAGAGCAACGGGTACACAAAGTGCAGCACGATGTTTTCAAAATATGGCTTGAGAATGGCCCATGTGGCCTTCTGGGTTACGCAATGGCTGAGAAACTCCAACAAGTGGTATATGGCGGGTCCAGGCATCCAGCAATCGCCACTGCACCAGCGCTCAATGAGCAGGAGAAACACCGTCATGAGGTGGGGGATGCATTCCGAGACAAATAGCAGGCGAAAGTCTTCGTAATCAAACCTCAGCGAAAGGTCGCGCGAAGCGTAGCGGCGGAAGAGTCGTTCCACGTTGGCCACGGCCCATTTGTAGCACTTGGCCACCTGGGTCTGGGCCTTTTCCTGCGGCGAGAGCGCCGACTGGGTAATGTAAGAAGGCGTCGCGAGGGTGACCACGTTGCAGTGGAAGTCAATCCATGCCACCAAGTGATCTCTAGACTGAAGCACCTGGGGCATATCAAAGTAGGTGCAGAACTTGTAGCATTTGAGCACGAGCTTTAAGATCGTGGCCAGCACCTCATTGAGGTCCAGCGCCAAGATCTCCAGGCCTAACGCCCGCAAGTGCGGGAACACCTCAGCGATGATCGGGTCCAAGACCTTGGAGCGCTGCGAATTGTCCACATATCGGTAGTAGCGGCAGAGCTCGGCGAAGCACGTGACGCCGGTGTAGAGCATCGACAAGTCAGACTTCTTCTGGAGCAAGTGCGCCACCTGCGGGAGAAACAGGCTCCAGTTGTCGGGGTACTCCTGCGACACCAACACGCGCAACACCGGCACCAACTGGATCTTCATGGCGTAGTCCACGTGCGCCAACACGTCCACGAAGCGATCGAGAATCACGGGCCGCTCGCCGTCATCGATGGCATTTGATTTCAGCGGCCAGTGGCGCACCACTCTGTTCTTGAAGTACACGGCGGCGGCGGTCTTGCACGGCGCCGGAGCATCTTGCGCCAGGATGATATCTAGGCAAGCGCCCAAAAAGCCGGGCGAGATGGAAAGCTGCTGGAGATGGGTCTCTGCCTGGCTGCGCAGAGCCTGGTTGACCTCGAGGGTTGCAGCGAAGCACTGAAGAAGGGCGTGGGGGTCCATGGTGCGAGGAGTAGCCAGGAGCCGGGAAAAAGGCGATGGGCTCGCACTGCATGAGAGGACATCAGCGCGACGAGAGCGTCCACCGGAAGACCACCGTACACCAAAACCGCCGTACACCAAAACCGCCCTACCAAAACCGCCCTACCAAAACCGCCCTACACCATCCCCCATCCAGACTCATTCAAACACTGCGAACGCGCATAACCCTGAGGCGCTTAACCAACGGCATGCGCACATTCCCTTCCCAAAGCGGTGAATGACCATCCCAAATAGAGGGCTAGGTGTCTGTTGACGTTAGCAGAGTCCAAAAGCCCGGGTTGGTGTGCACTGAAGCTATATCTAGTGGGCCTGTTCCTAATGGAGGACACGCATCTACATGATACAGTGTGGGCTATTGGGACCTGAACCACTGGGCATTTGTCCTGGTTAAACCACGGTCCCCCAAACCCATCTATGCAGAGCCGGAATATCCTCTAAAAAATCACATGAATACCAATTGCATGATTAGTACTCCACGCGATTCTAGGTTATACAGCACCTGAACCGGGCGGTGCGAAGGCGGGCGTGGACTCCTCTGATTTATTGTGGTAACTTAGCGTTAACTTTTATTTTGAAGATAGCTGCACTGGTTTGCCCTACTACGGCATCCGGAATATGTGAAGGTGCAGTGTAAATGCGGGTTGTGAGCCCTGATATGCTTTGATATTCATCCTCTGCAGCGTCCTTCACGCTACTACACTGCTGTGCACTATGGCTGGCGAGGAACGACGTGTGGACCTCTTTACCAGGAACAGGTGCATTTGTCAGAGCCTCTGTCGGTCTGGCTCGCGGAGGCATCTTGGATGCATACCAACCTGGGGTCTCGACTCCTATGAAGTCAACAGACAGCTCGCCGTTTGTTTGGGAAGCGACATTCACCCATGGAACATATGATGTGTTCTAGTTGTCCCCGCATGCCCCTTGAGGAAGCCAAAGGGGCTGTGTATGCGCAGTGGCTAAGTGGAGCGCGATCTCAGTCTTGGTCAACAAAACTCATCGCTGCAGGTTGGCATTTCAAACAAGGCTGGTCAACGAGTCCAGCGTCAAAGAGATACGAATGCATTGCCGCGATTTTGGAGGTGTTGCTCCGGCTGGTTTCCACCAAGTCTGTGCTGCTCGTCATAGATTAACCATGGAGAGGAGTACGACTGGCAATATTTTCCCATGCTTGCTCGATTGATGGTGCCACAAAAATGAATCCTTCTGGTGTATAAGCTCCGGGATACCAGCAGGACTTCTTTTAGACCTAGTAGGAGACATTCTTGTGAATCATACGAGTGCTAGTTATTCTTATGACTAGCCTTTAATGATACAATCTCGCCTGCTTCAAAAATTGGCAAGTGTCACATCATGCCATCTTGTAGCTTCTCAAGAGGAAAGGGTATCCAAACGACGCGATCATGGCCCTTGGCGTTGTGCCATATTGCATCGCTGTATATACCTGGGGTTGAAAGATGTAGTCGAACAAAGGGTTGAAAAGCCAAAGCTCAAAGCATATGGGGAAACATAAAATTTGCACCACATCCCTCTTCCAGCTAAGCTTTCTTTCGCCCGTCTGACCTTTCAACCCCATGCTTTAATACATCGGTGATGCACGTGGACATGCATGCACTTCAAGACCAAAGCACGAAGTGCGTTGTCGGTATCTAATCTCTCAGTGCACGGCCCGTCTATCCTCCCTACATGAGTAATTTTATTGTTTGCAGAATACCCGACTCTTGGAAGAAGCTCCGTTAGGCATAGGCCAAGTACTCGTTTACAACCAGAGCGTACCAAATACAAGAAAGGTCTCAGTGGCATCCTCGCATAGTTAGATACAGGCAGACAAGAAGAAGAGCAGGGATTACTAATGCCCTCCAGAAGCACAAACGGCTGGCTCAAATCACAACAGCTCCAAGTCACGAGACTGTACATGATACCCCTCAAAAGGTGGTAGTCCAGAGGGGTTTGGGTTGAATCACTCTATGGCATAGAGCAAGCACCACCAATCAAGTTTTCGGTAACAAACCTGACGAATCGTGGTGTACTATTGTTTTAGATGGTTCGTGCCGGTACTGCAAACATATATGGATTGTTGGAACGTGAGAATGAGTGTCCCTGTGGGCACTGAATGCTCACCTGACTGTGTACAGATGAAACAAGGGGAAGTGGTTGACCACTTAAGCCTGTGTGCACACTATGCACTAGAGCTTAGTTAGAAGGGATTAAATAATGTCACTCTCTACCTCCTGATTGAGGTGTTGTAACGACGACGATGCAGCCCTACAACGGGCTGCGGCTAGTGAAGGCTCCTTCTCATTATTTAGGGAAGGGACTGCCGCCCCAAAGTTATGGAGCAATCAATCAAGTAGGGAAATGAGCATAGTTTATTTGAATGAAAGAAACGAAAGAATGCCTACTGAAGTTCCAGAGTTGAAGAAGTTGTTAGAAGACAACGTGACAACTACACCAGACTAGGGGAGAGTACAACCAGAATGGATAATGGTTCCCGGACAAAAGTGTCTAGGACAAACAAAATACAGGGGCAAAAATACAGGGGCAAAAATACAGGGGCAAATACAGGGGCATCAAGGAAGGACTAACCAAAGGGGAGGCTTCTCGAATTACCCCAGATAGTGCATATGGTCCTTTGGGTTACCTTTATGGCACTTGGTGAGAGGCCAGCGTGTAAAAGAACCAGCCGTTTGTACTCTGGTTTCTACATTGTGCTTGTGTGACTCGAAATTTTGCGGCTGGCTGGAACTACCCTGCTAAACACGTTGAGCTCAGTAGGTAGAGATATATTGGCCTGAGAAGGGACCTGGTTAACCTGGCGCTTTAGGTTCTTTTCTAGACTTATAATGCCGCCTGAGGCCGTAAGCGGATTTGCAAGATGTAAGCCTTCAATGACTTGCCGATGGTTCTTGATTCTTTCCAGAACACCTCTCTGGGGATAAAAAATGCATGAATATGGTATCTACTGGTACTCCGGCAAGAACTCGTCCATTCAGACGTTCTGATTTCCTGGCGTACTTAAATGTAGCTTCTTGTATTATAGCCACGAAGGCATATTTATCATGGAGTTCATGTCTTTCAAACTAGAGAACCCTGCGGTGGCTTTGTACCTTTCTGGCACGCCTTTCGCTAGTTCCAACCAGACTCCTAAGCGCTTCTATCTCTTGAGTATCCTGTATGAATGGTGTTAATCATGGCTGTGGGCGCGCGTTTCGCAGCCAAACCGGATGCAGCAGGAGCGTGTATTTCTTCTTGGACAAGCCGCGGCCTTTGCCTAGCAACAGTGATTTGGGCCCTTGCCTAGCAACAGTGATTTGGGCCCTCGCCTAGCGACAGTGATTGGGGCCCTCTGGCTAAACCGTCTGGGTTCGCCTTACACTCAAAATTACCTCTTTAGGCTCAGGCAGGTGATGGTGCAAATCCACTTTTTTGCCCCTCTGGACGGGCCACCTGGTTGGGGCCGCAGACATATCAAGACTTGACCGCCCTTGCCAGCCGCTAACCACTGGTTTCAGGCCCTGCTCCGTACCTCTTAGAATGTATAGTGCTATATTCACGAGGCAACTAAGCCATATTGGTGATCACCGCATGCCTGAGTGATGTGGACACGTCGATCCACCACATCCAAAGACCCCATAGTCAAAGCAGAAGGAAAACAGCCTTTGACGGGTCACTCAATGGTCAGCTCCTCTGACACGGCCGTTTCGATGCAAACTTTTTGGTGAGGCTTTTGACCCACTTGACGAATCCCAACATCAACATCTGCAGGCAACAAAGAGGGTTTCCCGATACCGCCAGCCATCGAGCTTCAACAGCACTCATCTATCAAATCATCCCACAAGGCTTGTCTGAAGCTGGCTTTGCCCTTGAAACACTTGATGGGTGAAGCCCCAACCTGGGTATATATCCATCGGAGGATTCACCACGACTCTATAGTGGATGATTCACCACGACTCTATAGCCCTAGTTGCAAACGATGGTGCTATGCACCCTTTCCGAGTTGGCTGGCCTCATTGCGACAGCTGCTGTTTCGTTGGGGATTAGCAATCGCTTTGCAGTCGCAAGGGCAGACGACCAGTGACCCAATCAAGGCGCAATCAAGGGGGTCGAGGCAAACAACAACTCCAGTGTTCATATACCAGAAGTGACTTCATGAACAAGGTATTCGAGATGGTGGACTGATTGTTTTTTCAACACACTTTGGAATGGAGCAACCTTTTCGCTGTCGCCTGCTGGATACCCACTCCAATAAATTAAGAGAATCTGGCCCGATGGCATCACCCTTTGATCACCTATGGGGAGCACACTACCCTTGGGGAGTCCAACAAGATTTTGGCTTTGAATCAAATCACCTTTCCGACTTCGAGGTCTAGAACCATGAGAATTATGTGAGAAGAGGGGTTCTCATATGGCTTCAAGAATAGAAGCGATACCAGCCTGAATAAAAATCGTTCACATTATCAATATTTAATATACTTTTGGCATAATCTACTACAGAAAATGAATCGAGGGGTATAGGTTGATGTCTACCAGTAACAATAATAATAAAACATTCTCAAAGAAATTCAACTAAACTATTTTATGCTATATATGACTTAATTTTTAATGAAGGCCTTATAGAAATATAAGCACCCTTTCAAAAATAAGGATCTTTAAAAATATCATTGAATTCATGATTATTATAATCAGATTTGTAAGATCCACCATGGGTAGCGCTACCACTCAATTCACCCGCGACGTACGATTACAAGGGGAAACCGCCTAGACCCCACCTGGAGAGAGGCCAATCCATAATGACAGCAAACAGCAGACCACCAAAATCTCCTTCATGCTGAGACAGTGAAAAGACCCTGCCCCTGTCTCTTGGCAAGGATGCATCCGTGCAGGTGCATGAGCAGCTCATACTGAGCTGACATGGTAAAGGGCGAGAACATACATGAATATGTTGAGGGACTCGGTTGAACCGTTCGAAGCGATATTACACTTGACGAATCCTCTCCCGGAGATCAAAGAGATCCATGGATATACCCAAAATTGAGCCTGAATTCAGCCACAGTATGCACTGCCTTGCAGTCGGAGAAAAAAAATACAAAGGAGGAAGTCTTCTCGTGCTTTTTCGGGTCCCAAGCGGTCAGACTTTTAATGGTGCGCTGTAGATCATGCTTTGGGCATTTCCTGCCAATGTGTCCCATTCGTATTGGAGTATTAGCAGAGATCAAGCTTTACTTCAGCTACCTTACTCGGTCAAAGGCAGTACCCATCCGGAAGCAAAGCGATAAGATGGCCATGGCTGCTTTCCATTTAAACTATGGACGTAGCCAACCTCCACTATTGTTCGCTTTGTTCAAGGCGTTCTGCTGAGCTTCTCCAGCCCACAACTTGGAGACGTAATCTTTGTTCGTGCAGACAGTGGCAGCTGCACATCGGGACTGGGATCCTGGCTTTGAACGGCTTGATAACCAAGTCCACTGTCGTGGGTACGTTCACCGATATAGTATACTTCGAAAAAGAAACAGAGCTCTTCAGCCACATAAGTCTAGTCTTTGGTCGTGGCCTGCTGACATAGGTACCAGCTTGGGTGTGATTTGGTAGGTGGTATGATAGATGGGTGATGGCAGCAAAGGTGCCGAAAAAGTACTGGACAACAACGATGGTGGAGAAGGTACCCAGTGTCATAGAATGAGAGCGGTGCCGATCGGGCGCTGGGCCTTGCAGGGTCGGCACATGAACAGTCTGCCTGGAAGTTTCAGGACATGTGTTGTAGTCTACCGTAGTTCTAGTGAGAGCTTGCTGATGCATCTAGTAGTAGCGTTGTTTGTGCTTGAAAGTTGGACTTGAAAATTGGACTTGAAAGTTGGACTTGAAAGTTGGACTTGAAAGTTGGACTTGAAAGTTGGAGACAGCTAGACTCGAAAGCTGGACTTGAAAATTAAACTCGAAAATTAAACTCGAAAATTGAACTTGAAAGTTGGACTTGACAGTTGGATTTGACAGTGGACTTGAAAGCTGATACCGTTATACTTGGTGCTTGGTACTCCTCTCATGGACACTAGTAGTTGCCCTGGGCCTTGGCCTTCTCCGTGTGATCGTCGATATCGACAGCGTCCCAAGGATAAGAGATCCACACGTCGTCCACGTGCAGGCCAACCAAGTAGCGGCCTGACTCGAGCATGTCACGGGGGAGCTGCGCCCGCTTCTCCTTTCTCTTGTTGTGAAGCACGAAAATGCAAAAGGTGGTGCTCTCGCTGCGCCCAAGCTGCTGCTCGAGCCTCTTCACGTCGCGATGGAGCTCACTGTACGCATAGTGGAGCGTGGTGCGCGTATCGTCCACCTCATCCACGATGATCACGTTCTTGCCCACCAACGTGTCCAAATGCTGCGCCAAGTTGCCGAAGTCGATCCACTGCGTGCGCACCACCTCCTTGCCAATGGTTTCCTCGGCGGCGTCCCCGCCCATGTGCTCGTAGAGCGAGAGCCCGATGGCCTGGATAGGGATGTTTCTCGTGCTGTCCTTGAGGAACGACCGCAAGATGCGCGCCGGGATGAACCCGCCGCCGCCAATGGCGATGATGAGGTCGATGCGCGTGCCGCGCTCCTTGAGCTGCTGCGCTGCCTGCTGGCACAACTTGTGCACGATGTTGTAGGAGATGTAGAGTTTCTGGGCGTCGGTCATTGGTGGCACCGCGGACGCTGCGCGCGTGCATGTTTTTGCGTGGGCACCTTAGCCATGTACAGTATGTCAGGATGTTGAGACATCATTCCTGTACTAATCGCATTGAAAACCTTCAGTTGCTGTTCACCATAGATTAGCCAAGGAGAGTTCATCTGACTAGGATAATCATTTCCCATGTTAAGACTTCTCATGGATTCGTCAAGATAAGTAAACACTTCAGGAGTATCAGCTTCTGATACTTCAGCACGAGAAGAGCTTCTAGTATTTCTAGTGATCGACATCTTTGATGCATTAGAGTTATTGCTTGTATTAATTAATTGAGTTAACCTCTAAATGATAGAAGGGAAACCTCACTTATATATGTGAGTAAACCTTCAACATAACCAAAGATAAACGACAGCCATACAACATATAATATACTGAATGGTAAGTATGGTATATGTGTAACAAGTTTAGCACATTAAGCTATGCGCGCTTGTAGATTCCACAGGAGGGTTCTGCGCGAGCAAAGAGGCTGAAGAAATGAGCACAAGACAGTATGATTCTAGCAGTCCCTGTTTTGAGGGAGGACCATAGCTAAGGAATTCTCCATGAACTCTCTGGTCTCTCTGTTCTCTTTCTCTGTTCTCTCTGTTCTCTTTCTCTGTTCTCTCTGTTCTCTTTCTCTGTTCTCTCTGTTCTCTTTCTCTGTTCTCTCTGTTCTCTTCCTCTGTTCTCTCTGTTCTCTTTCTCTGTTCTCTCTTTGCCTCCATTAGTTTCATGCTATCACATCTCTTTCGCAAAATGCGTTGGGGTCCGAGCGGAGCGGTTTCGGTAGGTTTGTAAACTCCCGATTGTAGTAGTCTTCTTCCCTTCCCGCATGGAGTGAAGGTTCCATACTAGATCTAAGGCGCGCGCCTGAATTATTAGATGCCTGGAAGATGTCTAATCGATTCAAAGTGGACTGCACCACGCGCAGCCACCGTGCGCGGAATATGCAGCACTTCTGTCCATTGGTACGTACTGATTGGACGTACTGATTGGACGTACTGATTGGACGTACTGATTGCTTCTTGGGTCTGGGCCCCACAAAGTGTGTTGCTCACTGCCAATATACCCGTGTTGTGGTGTAAAAAGGTGTCTTTTGTCACCTCGGCATTTGACCTCACGTAGGTGGATCCCATCAACTTTGATAGCACTCCATGTGGACAATCTACTAGTGATTGGAAATAATGTCGAAGGTGTCTAGAAATAAGGATAAGTTGAGCAGCACCTTCGAAATGGGGGTTAAAGGAGAAGCCAAGAGATTTCTTGCAATTGATATTGAAGTGGGATATGGCTATACAAAATTACATTTGAACGATTACACTGAAAAGATTTTACTAAACGATGACTTGATTGGGACCCGAGGAAATACTGTGCCTGCTCCTAGGTTCGGATAGGTATCTTGAAAGTTTCAGAGTGATGAAGTTGATGTCAAAACGACCTGTATTAGCAGCAAAGAGTAGTTTCCCAATGATGGATCTGTACTCTGTTTCGTCGCAAAGCTCTTCATTTTCCTCTGTCGCATTCTTGTCAAAGCCTTTTGGATCAGCAGGCACAGTATTTCCTTGGGTCTCAACCAAGTCGTAGTTTAGCAAGAGCTTCTCAATGTAATCGTTCAAGTGTAATTTCGTATTACCATATCCCACTTTAGTATTAATTCCGAGAAATCTCTTGGCTTCTCCCATATCCTTCATTTCGAGGGTCCTGCTCAACATTTCCTTTGTTCAAGACACATCTTCGACACGATAAGCCGTTGAAACTTCACTTCTTTATGGTTTCATTTATCATTTGGTTCCAGAAAAGTGGGGCTTTCTTCAAGCCACATAGTGATTTGTTGTGTTTCAGGACATAGTTTTCTTTGGAGTGCTTATCCTTCTTCAAGGCAAAGCCTGGTATTTGTTGCATGTAAATATTTTCCAGTAGTTCTCCATTCAGAAAAGCTGTCTTCACATCCTTTTGATGTAATATCATTTTGTGATGTGTGGCAAAGGCTAATAATACTCTTACGCTCGTATAAGATATGACTGGAGCAAGGGTTTCATTGTAGTCTATGCCTTCAACTTGTGTGTATCCTTTTGCAACGAGTCGAGCTTTGTATTTGCCGCCATCTTTCATTGTGAAAACCCAACGACACCCTAGGCTTAACTTCTGGTGGACAAGATGAGGAATATGATGTGTAGAAACGGTTTTCTTTTTCCAATGACACCGTCATGCGATGTCTTGGGGTGGGAGCTTCCCTCGGTAAGTCGCTAGGAGAATCGTTAATCCTATTCTCAAGCTCTCTCAGTTCCGGGATGAGTTTCTCAGTGATGCGGTAAACATAAAGTTTCAGATCGCCTTGGGTGGTTGAGCCATTTGCTTGAGATACATCTAGAGGATACTCAGCCAACCTCCCTCGAGAGGTGAGAATAGCGGCAGGTGCGTCGGCGTCTGCAGAGAGTGAGCTGCCGGGTTGACTCTTTTGAGAAGGACTCGTATGGCCGTACGACTCTTTAAGAGGCCCACTACTGTTTAGGTAATCCGAGCCCGAGATCAGGGTATTTGGAAATTGCAATTGTGTGGAATCGGAAGGTAGCAGGGTAGGCTTCCGACATTTGGTGATCTCGATGGGCTAAAAGGGTTGGACAAAAGTGCAACTGAGCAAGATGAAGAACTTTGACAACTGAGTACAGATCCTTCATTGGGAAACTACTCTTTGCTGCTTATACAGTTCGCTTCGACATCAACTACACCACTCTGAGTCTTGCAAGATACCTAGCCGAACCTAAGATGAAACACTCAAAGGCAGCAATTAAGGTTCTGGTGATCTCAGCAAAACGGCTGTCTCAGGACTCACATACGAGGCACGGTCAACTCATCAAGTCAATGCCTATTCAGACGCTAGCCATGCATCGGAAATAAATCATCACTTGCGGTCTATCACAGGGTATGTCACTATGCATGGATCTTCACCAGTAAGGTGGAAATCATACAAACCATCGTTACTACTTCTTCAATGAATTCTGAGTTAGTGGCTCATCGGGAATCTGGAGACTTCCCTTTTCGAAACCATCATGAGCACTTCCGCACCCCGTTACCAAGATGGTTCATGCGAACAAGGTGGGCGAGTCGCAAGAAAGAGCCAAAGTTCGGGACGCTGGCCCATTGTCGCAATGCAAATGAAACTTTCCAGTTTGGTCCATTGGTTATCAAGAGCTTCCGGATTTCTTACGCAGTCAGAGTGCATACTGGGCTGAAGTATCTCTGGATGCATGTATGTTTCAACCAAAATATAATGTTCTCGTATGGTGGGAAGATAACGTGCAGTGACCGCACCAGCTTTGGTCAGTATGTCCATCGGTTTGACTTTCAGGATTCTGGAGATCCTCTCGGGTCCTTTACAGTAGACCATAAGTGTTCCACTGGTGTAAGTTTCGGTAATACGGCCACAAGGTCCCCTCAAACCACCACAAGGCCCCCTCAAACCACCACAAGGCCCCCTCAAACCACCACAAGGCCCCCTCAAACCACCACAAGGCCCGTTCGAGGATTGATGCGGTCTAGAAGTCGATCCTGATTGCTGGCTCCAATTGAAAGGCGCTGAGCCCGACCTAAATTTGAAAAATCATGACCGTTGCTACACCGGGTGGACCTTTTTTCCGTTGTCTCGTTTGGTGATGCATCTCCAAATGCAGCTCTGAGGAGGGATTTCTGGGTAGTGGTGGATTTCCGGGCCAAAGGGTTGGAAGACAGTGACAAATAATGAGCCCTTTTTTTCTTGTTTGTTTAAGCCAGTGGGGGGTTCCCTTTTGCTTGGTTTGAATAGTCACTAAATCCCCCCGCGAATACTGCCGTCTTTCAAGCGCAAGGAGGTGCCGTATGGGAACAACTTTTGATTTCTTTAATAATCCCTTGAAGAAGATTCTTCGGCAAAAGCTGAAGCCCCTCTTTAAAGGTAAAGGTCTCGTTTGTTATCACAATTAAGCACACAAATCACTCCACCAACTAAGAACGGCCATGCACAACCACCCACAAAATCAAGAAAGAGCTCTCAATCTGTCAATACAGACTACGACCCGTTCGTAGACCACTTTTATATAGCGCACATTAGCTTCTCCTCAAGGCAAGCTTAATCTTTGATCCCCATACTTGCAATGAGCTGAACAATATATTCGTCGCACCCTCAGCAAACCTACCTATTTTAAAAGTCTGCGAGGGGCTAGAAAAAATTACATAGCCATGTATTGGAATGCCATAACTCTATGATTCTCCTTGGAATTTCCCGACAACTGATAGCATGACAATCATAGTGTCTAAACATGCAAACGTAGAGCAGTAGTTTCGTAATAACATGACTGGTTTTTAGAACGAAAATAGTAAACTCCTCAGGTGCATACACATAACATAAGAGCCCATAGATAGAAATCGCATCCACGACATGAAGAGGGAAAAAGGGAAAAGCCGCCGCATGATAGCTAAAATAGCTTTAAATAGTGGTGGTTATGGCTAATCTGTTCAAAAACCTATAGAAAAAGAAGTATACGTAGTAGAAAGAGACGTTATAGCTGGTAGATTTAATGAAATGGATTCGGCAGGCATTGCAATATTTACTTATCACCAGAAAGATCATATATTTATTTTATATATATTAATTTCATATATTTAATATATCTCTAATGGCCCCAAGCGGGGCGATCTGGATCCTGCGATGCACCCAGCATCCCATGGTCTCGGAGAGCCGAATCAGCTGATTGGGAGAGCGTTCGTTTTGTTAAATGAGGATTCCAGGAGCCAACGCCCGGCTCATCGTGCCACGTGTTTCTTGCAGTACATGGCATTCATGGGGAAGAGACGGCCAAACACCGGGGTATGGACCGGCACACAAGACCAACTGACACCTGTAAATAAGAATGGGAGTTGAAATGCGGCAACAAAAAGAAGATTCAAGGTTTAAAAGTGAATTCTTGGGCTCAATTAGGGATCTAAAAGTGAATGGCTGGAAGTGGAATTCTGGTTGAAACTGGGTTCAGTGCTGAAAGCAGATTATGGGTAAAAATAGTCAGATTAAGGTATAGTCCGGCTTTTCATTGGTGTTATACTCACCACTCTTCTCCTCAATACATGTATTAAAAACCATAGAACCATTATCTATAGGGTGTTCTAATACTATTTGTACAGAGTATTTAGCTTTATTCACTATATTTATAAAAGAAAAATGCCATGGTACGACGAATATAGATACTGAATCATTATATAAAATGAGGCAAATCTTCAGCAGTAGTATTTATTTCTAATATCTTCACCTTTGATTTTCTTAAAGCTAGTTGTGGGTCTACAGCATATATTTTATCGCAACCTAAATCTAACCATTTTGACACATCACTTAGAAGAAATTTATGATCTACCATAGTTAAATATGCATAAGTAAGTATTTCCTATTTTCAGCTGTGCTTTATCCAACATTGAGTTCAAGTAATTTTGATGTACCAAATTAAATTAACAGGAGAATTATTATGCAAATTTGTTGATATTAATTGCTTTTATTTCTGGCCGGATATTAGGGATCACATATAAAACTGACGGTTTTATATGAACGAATATAAATAAATTAGAAGTTTTAAAATCAAAGTTTAAATCTACTGTGTATTTAAAATACAAAAATGGTTATTTACACCTAGGAAATGAAATACAAAGTATTGTTACCCAAAAAAATATGACAAATTAAAAATGGTAATGTTGTAATACCTTCACCTTTATTTAGTAATATCCATTTACCTTTTCTAAATATTGCCATTTCGTATTCTTTATATATAGTTGATTTAGCATTTTTATCTTATCTTTTATCTTCATTTTTTAAACCTTCAACTGAATTTGCTAATCTCTCCATTACCAGTCTAAGCTAGCATTTTACATGCCTTTTGGTACACCCTTACAGTGTTCAAGTTCTCCTTCATCCTTTTGTTTGCTATTCGAGAGTATACAATATAGGGCATCTATCATGTTCCATTACTCATTATACTGTTTACCAGAGTTTCCTCTGAAGAACCTAAGCTTTATTGTGAGATTTTTAAGTTTTTCGAAACATATGGTTGATTTTCTGTATATGCTTTCGGCCACTGTACGTTAATCTAAACCTTTGAATTCTTTGCATAGGGTGAAGTCTTTGTCTAGAAGCGCGTGGTACTTGAATACCGGTGTGAGTTGAGCATACCGGAGTTCATCTTCTCTCACCTTTCTCTTACCGTTTAAGCCAGGTTATTCATCGAAGCGTGACCCATGTACTTTTGCCATCGTTTGTTTTGAAAAACCTCTCGGTTAGCTGCTACCTCTCTTTGGCGATGTATTCTTCTATCTACTGGCAGTATTTTTCCGTAGCCGCCACTATTCAAAGCTTTTGCTTCTCTAATGAACTAGACTTCCATCAGTTACAGTTCAGAGCACCGTCTTTGGCTTTACTTTCTCTGTATTTACTCGATTTGCACTTTTGTTTCACACTTGACATTTATTAACCTTCACATTTTAGGTCGTAAGAGGCAAGTTTTTGACTAAAAGCCTTTTCCAGATCCTTTTTCGAGTCTGGACGAAGTTGCAATAATTGGAAGGATGTCATTAATACAAGGATGCCCCATTCGTTTTATGAAATACTCCTACGAGCCATAACAGTACGCAATACTCTCATTGCACTTGGGCATATACCACCTCAGCATTAGTACCTCGTCCAAGTGCCATTCTAATACTCCACCGTGTATCTTACTTTAAAAATCACCATCAGATTTTGATGATCATTGGATTTTACCTGAAGAAAGACCAGTTTCCATTTACCTCATTCGTAGGTGAGACGGTGAAAGAAGACCGATACCTATATCTCCACTCACTGCTTGTTAGACTGTAACCTGTCCGCCAATAGCTCACTACTTTATAGCTTTTCTGAAATGGAAAAGTACATCGAGAAGTGCTTTTTGAAGTAACCTACTTCGCATCAGATTTTGAAGCGATCTTTATGTACTTGGCCCTATACTTGTTCCGAATCGACCAGTCTTATTGATGAATGGGAAACCAAATTGTCACTCGTGACATCCAAAGCTTTTGAGCTTCATCTAAACTTAGCAATATTGTTCAGCGTCTAAAACTATATCTCAGCGAAGAACTGCTATTCTTTGAACTTTTGAATGCTTCTTCTCGAAAGCCAGTGCTATATGTTGGAAGCCGTAACCGGAACCATACACATATTAATGTTTTATTTTTTAATTCTAACGATTCAATGACATCTACGTTGTTTTGACGTCTCTGCCTTGTAGAGTGTCTTGGAAGAGGTCTTGGAAGAGGTCTTGGAAGAGGTCTTGGAAGAGGTCTTGGAAGAGGTCTTGGATGGAGGTCTTTATAAAGAGGTCTTAAGGCCGAGGACTTTTTAAGAAGGTCTTCGAAGCAAAAGCCTCCCAAAAGCCTTTCTGGGGTGCCTGAGCAGTAGTGATGCTCTGGGAGACTCGTGCGGCTAAATTCATTGCCCAGGCCGGCCGCAATTAATCGCATCTGGTTCGAGGAGTCAGCTTTCTTGTTTGGTTATGCTCTTTAGCAAAGGGCGGGGAATTTGACAGTCATCAAACAAAGCCCAGGTTGGCTCCTCAAACCTAGCACACCATATTCTCGCGATTCAGACAACAATATCCTCGGGAGTGTATCCTCAACCCATGATCCAACCAACACGGCGATCGTCTGTTAATACTCCGCCACCGATCCCAGTGGAAACATGCCTATACTGAAGAATAGGTATTGGCACCATCTGCAACTAGTAAAGCCCCGGACACTCGCTAGTGCTGGACTAATGCCTCTGATCATGGAAAATGCCTCTGATCATGGAAAATGCCTCTGATCATGGAAAATGCCTCTGATCATGGAAAATGCTTCTTTGTTCATGCATTTCTAAATCAGCCACTCACTACACCCCCAGACTCACGCAGCCTCACCATCCTCGAACGCAAACGGTGCTGCCTGTAGCTCGGCATCTGAGCCGTCGTTTTCCGCCAAGTACATGGTCGAGTCCTCCATGATGGAGGTGTTATTTAAAGTATCATTGAGCGCCTCGAACTCGCGCTCGTCGCGATCGGCCTCCTCGTCTCCCTCCACCGACACTCGGCTCCTGTACTCGGCCTGTGCCTTCAACAACTGCAACCGGCCTTGCAACCCCAACAACTTGGGGATGAGCGCCATGCCCGCGTCGAGGCTGTGCTGCAAGGTTTTTAGGCGCTTGGCCATGTTGGCTTGCTTGGAGATGTAGCCTCCGTGCGTCAATAGCACCCACCTGAGCCACACTGACAATGACAGCTTGTGGGTGGGGTCTGCTGCCACCTTGGAGCTGATGGTGTTAAAGAGATTCTCCACCATCACAGAGCACTTGTCCGACTTGGAGAAGTTGCGAATTGTCTCCTTGATGGCATTCTCGTCATCGTTGCTCGCACAAAGCGCCAAAACGGACTCGGGCCGGTTTTGCGCCAACAACTCGCTGGAGAGCGACTCGAAGAGCTCTGCCGGCTGCAAATTGTGGATTTCGCTGGCGTGTGCCCGGAAACTGATGTCCACGCCGGGGCTCTGCAGCTTCTCGTGCACGCCATTGTGCTCCGCACCACCCTCTGGTCCGACGGTCTCGATAGGGATTTCATAGTTCCCGGAGAACGACGCGGAGTCCGAGATCTTGACGAACCGCGGCTGGAGCCCATGGTACCACACGCCAAACACCCCAGACTCCCGCGAGAAGAGGTTTTCGAACCGCACGCTGGGCGACGCGGTCTTGATGCATGCTGCGCGCACCACCGCCCGCTCTTCCTGCGCAGCCTGCTCGAGCGAGTCGCTGGTTAAATGGTACAACTCAGCGCCGTGGGCCGTGTAGGCCACGGTATAATCTTCTAGCCTGCGAAGAGTGGACCCTTGGAGATTGGATCCGACGTGCACGGGCGGCGCCTCGGGCCGCCCGAGATCCACACACCACACGCCGGTGGCGGTTCCAACCACCGCCTTCAGACCCGCCACTTCCGAAACGCTCGAAACCTCGCCCTGGCCCACTTGGATCGTGGCCTGCACATTCTTCTTGGCCTTGGTGCCGTCGATTAGGTACAAGTCGTGCGCCGCCAATAGAAGGGGGTCTTCGGCGCCGTTTTTCCGGACCCGGTGCTGCGTATGGAGAATGTGCGTGAGGGCCACTTTTGGCGCGGGCTTGATAGACGCCTGCATCTGCCTGACCACCTTCCCTTCCACGGCGCTGAACTCGGCCATGGTCCCAGAATCATCAAGGCCCCAGAAATGCCCACTATGCAGCGACTCGGTCACCGAGATCATCTGGCTGCCGCTGTGGATTGTGTGCATCGCCTTTTCGCTGACGGGGCTGAAAACCCAGACCTCTTTCAGCGCCAACGAAACAACGAAAAGTGGCGTGGACGTCGCCTCTCCAACGGCCGCCTGGCTTTCAGCTTTTCTCTTCTGCGGCGCCGGCTTGTGGTTGCCGTCGGTAATCCAGCAGGCGCAGACGATGGAGTGGTGAGTGTACAACTCGTGCCGTTTCACTGGAGACTCCGAGGGGAGGCCCGCATCCACCGCATAGAACTGCACCTCGTTCCTGCCGCTCTTCAGAATCACATTGGCGAGGTACGACCCGGACGAGTCCACCAAACTGTAAGCCAGCATTGAATGGTTTGTGCTTGGGCTGAAAATTAATCACTTGTGCGATGCGCGGCCGTGCACGTGACCCGATGGAGGTGTCACGTGACCGACCCGTCCCGCCGCCCGGACCGTTGTTTGGCCGGCCTCTAGATATGAGCTTGAGCTACTGGCCAAATTCCCCTGGATGGTGCCAGCCGATCCGAAGAATCTGATTCTCTACCACCCTCCTTGGCATCCCACCTGCGCTTTTTACATTATCCAGGGGGAGGATATCTCTGTCAAGGTGCTGAGAAGGCCTTCCAGCTCGAGTTGCCTGCATACAGAGATATCCGTATCCTGGCACCTTCTGAAACAACCCCCACCCTAGCTTGTGGCCGCCGCAAGCGATGCCGATGATATTCGAACTGTACCTGAAACTTTCTTGTTCTGTATATAAGCGTCAATTATGTCATGGCGCGAGCCGTATGCAGGCGCCATCGCAGGCTGTATGCCGTACCTTGGGCAGTTGAAGGTCGCTGGACAGTTGGAGGTGGCTGGTTGCGGGCATAATAATTTCGGCAGAGAGAGCTTATGACCTCCCGGGTCTGGAAAGTCGTCATCTGTTTGCCCGTTCGACCCGTCAATGGCCCGCGTGTCTGCGGATGCCGCCCCACTGGCACTTGTAGCAAGATAGAGTATGCGCCTGCACACAAGGCGCGATGTTCTTCGCTGTTTTTACCACCCATAAGGCCCTCTTACACCCACCTCTTCTCCCGCGAAAAAAACCTCTTTCTTCCTCCTCCGCGAATACTCTTCTCTTTCCCCCTAACATGTCAGTATCTGCATCCAAAGCCAAAAGAGAACAGAAGCGTGCAGAGAAGGAGGCAGCCAAAGCTGCCACTGGTAAGGCCACCCGCAAAACAAAGAAGCAGGCCGCCAAGGACTCAGAAGAAAAGGAAGTCGACGACGCTCAGGCGCAGATCGCAAAGTTAAAATTGCAGCAGGATGAGCACGGCTTGTCGGACCGTGTTACCACCGGAGTGTTGGACTCGTTGGAGACCTCGCAGGATATCAAGTTCTCGTCGTTGTCGCTTTTGTTCCACGGAAAGAACCTTATCCAGGACTCCAACGTGGAGCTCAACTACGGCAGAAGGTACGGGTTGTTGGGAGAAAACGGGTGTGGCAAATCCACTTTCCTCAAGTCGTTGGCTGCACGCGAGTTCCCCATTCCCGAACACATCGATGTGTATCTTTTGAACGAGCCCGCCGAGCCTCTGGAGCTTTCTGCGTTGGAGTATGTGGTCAGGGAGGCAGAGACGGCGCTCAAGAAGATGGAGGACACCGTGGAAGACCTCATTGTCAAGGATGGTCCTGAAAACCCCTTATTGGAGACCTTGTACGAGAGGATCGACGCCATGGACCCCTCCACGTTCGAGTCGAGAGCCGCTGTGATCTTGCACGGTTTAGGGTTCACCGCAATTACCATCAACAAGAAAACCAAGGACATGTCCGGTGGATGGAAGATGCGTGTGGCGTTGGCCAAGGCATTGTTTGTGAAGCCTACGCTTTTGCTCTTGGATGACCCCACAGCCCACTTGGACTTGGCCGCGTGTGTTTGGTTGGAGGAGTACTTGAAGAGATGGGACAGAACGTTGATCTTGGTGTCTCACTCGCAGGATTTCTTGAACGGTGTGTGTACCAACATGATCGACATGAGAATGAAGAAACTCACCCAATACGGTGGTAACTACGACTCCTACGTCAAGACTCGTGCTGAGCAGGAAACAAACCAGATGAAGCAATACCACAAGCAACAGGAGGAAATTGTGCACATCAAGAAGTTCATTGCCTCCGCTGGTACCTACGCTAACTTGGTCAGACAAGCCAAGTCCAGACAAAAGATCTTAGACAAGATGGAGGCCGATGGCTTGATCCAGCCGGTGGTTCCCGACAAGGTCTTCTCATTCCGTTTCCCCGAGGTAGAAAAGTTACCTCCCCCCGTGTTGGCCTTCGACGACATGTCTTTCTCGTACTCTGGAAAGGACGAAGACAATCTTTACGAGCACTTGGACATTGGTATTGATATGGATTCGCGTGTGGCACTCGTGGGTCCCAATGGTGTCGGTAAGTCCACACTTTTGAACCTTTTCCAGGGCAAGTTAATTCCCCAAAAGGGAAGAGTCATCCAGCACACCCACATCAAATTAGGTGTTTACTCACAGCACTCGCAGGACCAATTGGACTTGACCAAGACGCCCTTGGAGTTCGTTAGGGATAGATTTGCTTCCATCTCGCAGGACTACCAATACTGGAGACAGCAGTTGGGACGGTTTGGATTAACAGGTGAAGGCCAAACCTCGCAAATGGCCACATTATCCGAGGGTCAAAGATCTAGAGTTGTTTTTGCATTATTGGCAATAGAGGCTCCCAACTTAATTTTATTGGATGAGCCCACGAACGGATTGGATTTGTCCACGATCGACTCTTTGGCTGAGGCCATCAACGCTTTCAACGGAGGTGTTGTGGTTGTGTCGCATGACTTCAGATTGTTGGACAAGGTGGCTAAAGACATTTACGTGATTGAAAACAAGACAGCCACCAGATGGGAGGGCGGCATTTTGTCCTACAAGAAGAAGTTGGCCGAGGCCGTTGTTCTTTAAATAGGTTAATGGTGATGAAGGTAATGGATTTTATGTGTAGGAGTTTGCACTGAACAGAAGCTAGCCAAAGGAGGAGAAAGCGGGTGAAAAAAATGGACGAGTCCGGATTTGAACCGGAGACCTTTCCCATGCTAAGGGAACGCGCTACCAACTGCGCCACACGCCCAATTTGATGACGCTAAGAAAGCATGTTTTGTATAGTTAACACTGAATACCAATAGTCACGTGAGCCGCGAGATTGTGGCATTATGGTGTAATGTTTTATCAATACACTCTGTGAAATCAAGCTTTCTGCAAATGTCACATAGACCGTAGGAGACAAGGTTATATAAGGAGTCGCAGAGGCGCATAGTTCGCGGAACATTTGGAACTCTACATCTATTTACATTAATACCATTTTAATATGAGGAGCTACAATTCAAGTAACCTAAACAACAATTGTGTATAATAAATCTGGGCGTAAAAGGTCTCAGAACATTTCCGGGTACGCTGATGATCATTAAAAGTAGCTTTCGTGGAAACGATCCACAACCATTGACAGGCCGTTTAAAGCTTAGACCCTCATGCGAGTATAGGCTTAATGTCCCAGGTTGCATGACGATTCCAAAGGCTTTGATGTCAGAAACACTAGAAGATGTCTTTATAATTGACTCAGTGTTTCGTCTGGTAATTCGCCATATTATGCATTGAACCAAGATAATACGGGAAACACCCAGGCTAAGAGCAAATTAGGAAACACATCCTCTAGTAAAAACTGGGTGCTTCTTGACCAGCATAAACATGAATCATCGTAACGGGTATACAGGCTTTACCCTGCTGGAACACTTTGCATCTCAGTATCCGGACCAGGAATCTTTGTAGCAGGCGAAATGGGTATTAATTATTGTTTTCTCGTTAAACATTTTGGATGGCAATTTGTGCTGGGAATTGTATTCTTTTCTGTTGAATAAGGCTAGAGCGTCACTATTTTAGCCAATTCTCATACCAGACCCTCGCGGTGACTAACAGAAGGCCGAAGCTGGGTGAAATTAAGACTCTTGCAAGGCGAATGAGATCCCAGGTTTCATGGAGGTCAACAACGGCTACCTCTTGTGGAGTTAGTATACATGACACCAAAGCATTCGTATTGGAAAGAATTTGAGGAGGAAGGCTCCCTTCTCTTGGGCCACCCCTGGCAAGGCTGCCGCCTAGAATTCCGTTTGTTGAGGACATGGCAAGTGACAGCAGGGCAGAAAACAGGTTGTAGACAACTCAACATTCAGTGACTGCCACTCCCGGCCCAACCCCGATACTGGAGCCGTGTGTGGGCTAGTCTGGCTTTCATGGAGTGGCGCCCCCGGGGAGAATGACGCTAGCAAAGGTCAATTGCAAAGAGCCCATCGACAACAATTTCACAGTATATGTAAGGGACGCCGGGTGGCCCTTTGGCGGTCGGTGAAAAAAGGTACATTGGCTGATGAAACCTGAAACAAGGACCATTGCGCTAAATGGAGCGCGGCCGTGGCGACTCCGAAAAGCAGCGCTGCAAGGGTGCGAAAAGCCGTCACTGTCTCGGGAGAACAAACCAGTCCAAACGGGTCCCTACCCGGCCCGAAAGAGTCGACACAGTCACTCATGCATAGCAAGCCGTCACTTCCAAGGCCAGTGCCGAGTAAAGCCGAGTACCGTGACCACATCGTTCGGGTCTGTGAAAGCAATCTCGGAAGGCACAAAACAAATTTGCAGCCATTTGTGGTGCACACTATGGAGCGTCTAAAACATGCCACCATTTATTTCAAATGGCAACAGACGCTCTTAAATAGAGAGCAACAAGCAGACGGGCTGGGCGGGTAATCCCAACACAGGAGACGCGCATGTTTCAAGTGCATTGGGGGTTGCACATTCAGTATATAAAGCAGCGTTTTCCCGTGGGAATTCCAGGACATTTTCGTCTATTCTGATGCAATACACCATGATGCAATGCGCCAAGAAAGCACCAGGAGACATAAAACCAGAGAATCCACCGATTTATTTGGCCCGAACCCACTTCACCTAAAACCAATTCGCCAAAAACCAATTCAAGACAAGACCCCCTGCAGACAAGACACTAACAGGGCCCTAACAGGGCACCAACAAGACAACATAAACAATTCACCCTAAAGACAAAACGCGGTAAACAAGATAACAATAAGAATCAAGACACGAATAAAATATCCTTTAGAACGTCTGGTTAGCAAAAGAGATGAGACTCTAACAATGCAGTCGACTTGAAGTAAAGTGTTACAACCAATTTCCCGTTACGCTTTTCCCGTTACGCTTTTCCCGCTACGCTTTTCCCGTTACGCTGCTAAAATCTTTACAAATGACATAAATGCGCCACCAGACGCTGTTTGATAGCTTATCATGGTGCACACGAGAAAATCAACCAAAGAGCTTGTGGAGTATAGAAAAGTATTCAAGGTCTACCCATGGGTACACAACAGACCGGCGATGTGCGGTTACAAGGCGACGTCACCGACAACCCGCAAGAACAGAAGCGTTGTCACTTCCGATAGATTTCCTTCAAGGATGAGACGTGGTACCATCAGGACGATTTATTGGATGCAACCTTCTCCAAAAACTAGCCCGACTGGGACTTTTTCCAGGTAAAGTACCAAAGGCCATGGCACGGCCTTGGCCTTCCAATGGCTGTAAATGATTTCCCTTGGTTCAAAGTCATCAACGAATACTTCTACATGTTACTAAGGAATCTAACAAACGCGGTGACCAATTTGTTAGATGGCCTAAAGCCAGCTCCTGCTAATGAGCGCCCTAGCGCCTTATGTTTAGCCTGGCTAGTGTTTAATACATTTGCTTATCATGACTTGGAGCTGGTACTTGAAGCTCGTACTGGATGGTATCGAGCACATCATCAGTCTTTAACACTTATGGCCAGTCCACAGCGAAACACACGCGCGTCTGCTTCAACCGTTCAACCAGGCAGCCAAATCCCGCTCCGAATTCTTCATGTCCAAGTCACTATGATCTGGAAATATCATGTCCAAATTGTCCGGCGCAAGGTAGGGATAGTGGGCGTGGATGGTATCCACTAACTTGTCATAAAACACCCGGTAGCCGGCTCCATTAAAGTGAAGGCCATCCACAAAAAGGCTTGACAAATCCACCGAGTCGTTCAACAAGTCTTCAGTGGACCAGTTGCCATGCGCTTGGAAAGCATTCCACAAGTCTATAAACGGCAAGTCGTTGTCCTTAGCCAAAGCCTTTGCTGCATCCGCATACAACCGTTGGTTTCGGCACGAGCCCCGATCCTCATTAAACACCTGAATTGCCACCTTCTTGTCAAAGAGTGCCATGCCCACTATGACCACGTCAATGCCGTAGGACTTGACGAGGTCCACCATCGCCTGCATATTCTGCTTGTACTTATCCAACGGCACCGCCTGGTCGGTGAAGGCCGCGTCATTGGTGCCGAAAAAGATGGTCATGAGCTTGATATCTCCCAGAGCTGCATTGTCGTTACGCAACACCTCCTTCAATACCACCACTGCTTGGTTGGAGTTGTAGCCCGAGAAGCCTCGCGTCACAATATCTGCCTTGCGTTGATAGAGCGACTGCAATGCGGGCGCCAAAGCGAACCCCTCAGTGTCACTGGAGAACTGCGTGATTGAGTCGCCGAAAAGAAGGATTTTCTTGTACCAGGGTGACATGGATGACGATGCGGACTTATGCCTGACGGAAAAGCTTTGCTCGGAGAACGTCGGAGTTTTGTCTGGTCATGCACACACCGCTTTCTCCTGCAGCTCGGGGTTCGGGTCCTCCGCTCACACTCGGCCCGGCCACTTCCCCGCACAAATGACAGCCCAGGCTGGCAGGAGATAGAAGTGCAGGAGAACTTGGGATTTTGGGATCGGGACTTTGGGCTCCAGATTCTGCGCTTTCCCCATACAAACCACTCTGGAAAAAAGAAGGAACAAAACTGGCCGAAACTAAGCCAGGGGAGAGGAGGGAAAGTGTGGACGAGCGCCTGCAGGCAGGCAGACAGGGAGTGTGTACAAGGCCGATTAAGCTCAAGCGTGGGTTCGAGTTTCACTCACCATTGACGCGACTGCACAATACAGAAGCCCCAAGCCGCTGCAAACTCAATATGCTGACCATAGTCATCAAGCTAGGAACATCGTCGTTGGTGGACGAGCAGACGTTGGAGCCCCGCATCGCCAACATGTCCAACATAGCAGAAACCGTGGTCAAGTTGCGTCGTGCAGGACACCGGATCGTGGTGGTGTCGTCCGGCGCCATTGCCTTTGGCATGAAGCGGGTGGGCGCCCGCTCGAAGCCCAAACACTTGGCGGCCGTGCAGGCGCTAGCTCTGATTGGCCAGGGGCGCTTGATCGGGCTTTTCGACGACTTGTTCCGCCAGCTCAACCAGCCGGTGGCGCAGGTGTTGATCACCCGGAACGACATCATTGACTACAACCAGTTCCGCAATGCCACAAACACCCTCAACGAGTTATTGAGCATGGGGATCGTGCCCATCGTTAACGAGAACGACACGCTCAGTGTGGCGGAAATCAAGTTCGGCGACAATGACACTTTATCGGCCATCACCGCGGGCATGATCCACGCAGATTACTTGTTTTTGATGACCGACGTGGAGTGCTTGTATACTGACAACCCGCGGAGCAACCCGAATGCCGAGCCCATTCTCTTGGTCAAGGATATGGACGAGTTGCATGTCAAGGTGGACTCGGAGGATGCAGGCGCAGGATCCAAGGTGGGCACCGGCGGCATGACCACCAAGCTTATAGCCGCGGAGTTGGCCACCAATGCGGGCGTTTCCACCATCATCACGCTATCGTCGCGGCCGGCGTGCGTGTTTGATATCGTCAAAAGCATGCAGGCGGTGGACTCGGCCACGCCTCTAGCCGAGCAAACGGAGTGTGTCAAGCGGGAAGTTGCCCTCGGAAAAACACCCTTGCACACGAGGTTCCTTTGCTTGCCGCGTGATACTCAGATCAAGTCCGACCGCCGGTTCTGGCTCTTGCACGGCTTGAAGACACGCGGCAAAATCTACATCGACCCTGGGTGCTTTGCGGCGTTGACACGCAAACGGAGGGCTGGCTTACTTCCTGCTGGCGTGGTGGCCGTGGAGGGGTCGTTCCACGAGAGCGAGTGTGTGTCCATTCGGGTGTTGGCATCTCGCGATGCCGACAAGGCTGCAGCAGTTGAAGTGGGCCATTGCAGGGTGAATTACAGCTCTACGGAGATTGACTTGATCAAGGGGAAAAACAGCTCCGAGATTGAAGGCATCTTGGGTTTTGCCGACTCGGAGTATGTGGCGCATCGTGACAACCTTGCATTCCCGCCCAGCTTGCCTCCTCTGACGGACAACCTTGTTGCCATGGGTTACGGGCCATAACCGGACACATACAGATAGCAATTAGAAACATTCCTGCCTGGTGGACTTCCACGGAGGGATGCAGCACTAGATTAATGTACGATTCATCTAAGTATCTGAGCTAACATACTCTTGGTATCACATTCTTGGGCTTTCTTCCTTGTAGTGTTTGTATGAAGGGTGCTAGACGACCCTCCAAGGGCTTCAAATGCCTGCTTCGACACCTGCATCTGGACGCCGATGGATAAGGTGACACTCAAACGCTTTGTACCCAGTTCCTCACATTGCATCGGAGACAAAGGATCATTGCACCCGGAAGCGAGCGGCCCCGAGCATTGCCTGGTAGCCTGGATCCATTCATGGGAGAGCCTCCTCAAAGCCGCCATTTTGCCATGATTGTGGTCTGGAACGTGAGCTCATTTGGGTGATTGTAGCCGGGCCTCGTATAGCTCTGGGCACAGGCCGTGTCCTTCATGCGGTGCACGGACAAATAGTGAGCGTTGACAGCGTCTGATAAGCAACACGGCTAATCAAAATAGAATTTCGCTGCTTGGGCATGAGGACACACAAGCATGGGTTGTTCTGCATCTGTGCCAGGAGAATCCGTACTTGACAACTAATTGATGACCATCCATTATCTTGACGGCTAGCTGGATTCTTGACTGCCCACTTTCTGACTCGACGATTGGACACTAGATAACTCTTCTGAAAAGTGTCCTGAAAAGTGTCCTGCCGACGGCTAGCTGGACCCTGACTTATTTTGGACAGCCCCTCCCTCAACCCCCCACAATCTCTCCATCCTCTTGATTCCCAGCTTCATTACTGATGGATAAGCAAAACTCAGTTTAGCCGCTACCGCAAAACAGCCACCAGGTCAGCACTTAACCGATTCATGACCATTCGGTGGCCCATTAGAACCTGGTGCCCAAGAACCCGGTGTCTCCGGATGCAATCAGGCCAATGAGAGTGCAATCAGGCCAATGAGAGTGCATTCAGGAGACTAAATGACCAGCCTCAATCCAGCACAATCCAAAAAAGCTGGGTGTCGCTCCTGAATAATTCCCCATCCCCTCATCAATAGGCGTTAGTACATGGGCCAGTGAGTGCAGTGAAATTGCCAGGAGGGAGGCACTGGCGTCGCGCGCGGAGGCATCCAATGGTAGTCGCACAATTACTCACGTGCCAGTCAAAAAACTCAACCTCCACTCCACCAGCTTTCTTCCTCCAGCCACCATGTTAGCCTCCACCGCTAGACTCGCCAGAAGGGCTCCACCGGCCGCCATGTATGCGGGAAGGTTGTGTCCCGCATCCAGGCTCTTCTCCCACTGCTTACGCGCCAGGCAGGAGGAGCCCTTGGTGGACTTGAACTCCTTGCCCAGGAAATCCAACATGCCCATCGAGGTGCCCCTCGTCAATCCCGCCGAGAAATACAAGGAGGTGTCCGAGGAATTGCACAAGTTCGGTACTTACACCATGTCGTGCTTGCCCAAATACATCCAGCAGTTCTCTGTGTGGAAGGATGAGTTGACGCTCTATGTGGCGCCAAGCGCCCTTCGTGTGGTGTTGTTGTACTTGAAGAACCACACATCCTCTCAATTTAAGAGCTGCATGGACGTCACCGCCGTGGACTACCCATCGCGGGCCAACCGGTTCGAGGTGGTGTACAACTTGTTGAGTGTGAGGCACAACTCCAGAATAAGAGTCAAGACCTACGCCTCGGAGACCAGCAGCGTGCCCTCTGTGGTGCCCATTTACGAGGGCGCCAACTGGTACGAGAGAGAGGTGTACGACTTGTTCGGGGTGTTTTTCGAGGGCCACCCGGACTTGAGAAGAATCATGACCGATTATGGCTTCGAGGGACACCCATTGAGGAAGGATTTCCCCACCACCGGTTACACTGAGGTCAGGTACGACGAGGAAAAGAAGCGTGTCATATACGAGCCTTTGGAGTTGACCCAGGCCTGGAGAAACTTCACCGTGGGCTCTCCTGTGTGGGAGCAGGTGGGAGACGGTAAGGACTTTACCCCGGAGTCATTCAAGTTGCCCACCCCAGAGCCAGAACCCACAGACGACGAAAAGAAGTAGATAATTGCATAGAGTAAAGGTATTACAGGCGTATTCGTATTCGTTTCTGCTATAGGCCTTAGCTTATACTGTGTGTTGCACCTTTTGACGCGGCCTCCTACAAAGCTTCCTCCACATGGCCACACAAATGTGTGCTCATGCCCAAATGAATCTTCTTCACTTCAATGTGAGAGCTGCTGACGTAACTCAGCCAAGCCGCGCTCCTTCTCGGCCAAGAACTCCTCCAATATCTGTACTTGGCTCGAGATCAAACCCACGTCGTTCTTCAAGTCCGCCAAGCTCTTTGGGTCGCTCGGCACCTGTGTGTTAGCTAGCTCCTCCTGCTTATACTTCAACAACTGCAGAAATTCGTGCTTTAAGAGCGCCAGCTCATCTGCGCCACTGCTGCTGTTGCTGCTGCTGGCCTCCGCCTGAGCCCTCTCCAATGCCTTCTCCAAGTCGGCTAGCTCCCTGCGCAACCGCACTTCTTCCCAGTCCGTGCCCTCGGTAACGGAGAAATCCGTGCCCTTCTTCTGCGGCTGGTTTCCTTGGCCGATTTTGGTCAAGTAGCTCGTCCCGAAGGCCTTCTTGTCGTTGGCACTGGGCTCTGCGATGGTCTTTGTGGTGGAACTCAAGTCGTAACTGGGAACTTCCTTGGAAAACGTGGCCCGCAACAGCGCAGGCACCCCGCGGGGCACCCGCTTGCCATTCTCTCGCTGGTTCAAGATGTGCAACAATATTAACACCTGGTCCTTATCGATGGTCTCAAACGACTTGGGATTGACAAGGTTCCATGCCGACGAAATGTCCGATCTCGGAACCTTTCGTAAAGTCTGGTATAATTCCTCCAACGATTCGAATCGCACGCGCCCGTACTGGTCACTGTTGGAGTTGTATATTGTTTCGTAGGTGGCCTTGTCGGTGGGCGAAATGTACCAGTCAAAGTCGTCCGAAAGCGCCAATTCTTCGTCCACGTCCGAGGATGAGTAGCCCGAGTTGTTGTTGGAGCCGCTGGCCACGGCCTTGTTGGCGTGGATCAAGTGGGCCTTGGACAGCGGAATCAACCAGTCGGGCAACTCCGACGGCACCTCACTGGATTTGCCGTTGACCAAGTCGAATATCAAGCGCATAGTGATGCAAAACTCCTCGAAATCCAACTTGCCGTCGGAGTCCACGTCAGCCAAGTCCCATATCTGCGATAACTGGGCGTCTCGCAAACGCAGGTTCTTCAACACGGGCGAGACCTTTTCGCCGGTCAACTTGTTGTTTTCAGGCTTCAAGCCTTGGAAGATTTCCCAGTACTTCTTGATCTCCCACTCTTCCAACCGGGGCATTTTGATCTGAGCAGCGTGGAGGGCTTGAGGAACTTGGCCATGCGCGAGCCCGTACACCACCGCGCAACCCAGCCAGTCCACCAGGAGAGGCACCGCGGGGGCCGGCACGCGAGCGCCATTTCACTAAGCTTCGAATAGCAACAGGCATTAAAGCCGCCCAGTCGAGGCAGGCGCCGGGGACTGTGGCCCTGAATACCGGCCTATGTTCCGCATGTAGGCCCGGCCTGTATACAGGCCTTGGCCAATGGCGAGGTCTTACATCTTGACCCTTGGTGTCGGTGAGGAACACGACTACTTCTCTAGGGAGTGTGCAAAGCCGGATGAGAGCAGATTCTAGCGGCCGGCTCGGTCTGTTCTCCTCGTTGTTCTGGAAGCTTCCCGGAACGAGATACAGTCACATCGGGCGGCACCTTCCACCTCCTCCCCAGTCCAGAGGCTACAAATGGTAGAGAATGGAAAGGACATAATCGTGATAAGCGTACAAAGAGCTATTTTAAGGGCTCAATTGCGCATCAGTGACACGCAATTCCAATTGGATGTCCCTGGTAACTAAATTTGGTATCACTTTAATCGATTATTGACCATTCACCTGTTGAAATTTGACTAATGGGTTCCGAATAATGATTGGCTGGATTGAAGGTACCTATTGCCATGAAAGAAATGCCATTTTGTCGCTACAATGCCATGACGTATCAATGCCATGAGGTATCAATGCCATGACGTATCCATGACGTATCCATGACGTACCAATTTCATGACGTACCAATGTCATTGTTTGTGATTGTATTTGTTATTGACATTGTTCGTTAGTGTCGACGACAAAGCTCAATCTTGGAATAGGCCTTGGTTGAAAAGAGCCCCTTCATAATGTCACTCTGTTTGTGGCGCGGCGTGGGACTTACGAGTATATTCGTTTAGGCATCGCAGGCTCACGGTCGCAATGAGGTGTGTCAGAATCACTGATTATGCGACTACGGAATGATACGCCCGTCTGCAGATTGTCAAGTACCGAGAGTGACATGGCAATTCGCACATGTCATTCCACATGCCGGCCGAAACGTCTCTGAACGGCTGAATCGCATCAGTCGGGGTAAGGCCACGACTCTGCTCCTTCTGGGAGCCGTTTCCATTACTTCTGGCCTAATGCTATCCGCATACCTGCTCTGACTCCTTGTCAAACACCAAAAGGGATCCCAAAAACCACCTCTCCAACTTTCCTTGGCCCCGGCGAGCACCGTGCCGCACATAAGTTTTCATTGATCGCATGCATGTGTTGATAAGGCATGATCGGTTTCGAAAACGGAGAGTACGAGACAACAATTTCAAGGTTCTTGAAACCAAAGGGTCGAAAGGATAGAAGTTCAAGCCATGAATCTGAAACCCGGCTCCGGTGCAGGAGACTGGAGGCTAGCGTGCATCTGCCGTAGGTTGCACCTCAAGCGCCTGCGCGCTAGCCTACTAAAAGGCCAAGCTCCATGCGCAGAAGTGGCTAGCAAGAGGGAGTTTAGTGTGAGGCGTATCATTTTGGATTCGGCATTGTGGCGGTCCAAAATGGAAAGTTTGGTAACAAGGGTTATTGAAAGGGCCAATTTGATATTGACAGAGATTTCAGAGATGATTTTGGTCAAATATAGGAAAAGTATGAAAACCAGTGAGGTTTGGAGACTGCGCGGTGGAGAAAGGGTAAAAGAAGGGGATACTCAGGGATATTGTATGCAGCCTTTTCTCCCAGATTACAAGATTTTTAGACGAAACAGAAAAGAGCCGAGGGTTGTATACATAGGGTTTTTAGAGTTGTATTGAGCCGCGGGTCAGATTCCTGGTTGCAGGAATATACTAAATTCCTATTTTCACCTTTTCTAAAACTCTTTTTTATAGAGTACCTTTATCTTCTCATCTTTATTCATATACCTGATATTATAAGAAACTGCGTCAGTTAAGATAACTTTATAAAAATATGTATTTAATAGATGATGATTATTTTTATACTTGGAATGTATTTGAAGGTGTAATTTAATATGCATAAAGTTAACAGTATAATCGCGCGTGGCCGATGTGGAATATTATACTTGTTCAACCTTTTAATACTGCGAAACTGCACTGAGCATCTTTAGAATGCTCTATTGCTATTCTTGGATGATCCGTTGATACCATTGAATTTGCGTTCCATAAATTTCAACCGACATCCGAGTATCTATAGCCATACCTTTCAAGGCAGGACTATTTCAAAAGTCTTTATGCTATCGTCTACGATCATTCATGGATACCAAATCTGTACACAAGTCATTGAATCCCGGATAGTTTCTCGGAGTTTGAACTGATAATCAGCGTCGCACAAATTAGACCCAAGCCTATTACGTTAGGTTCTTTGGTTGTTAACGTCAAGCACCCAAGAGAAGACGTTTCGTTGATGATCCCTAAAACAAGGGGGATCGATCAACAATGGATAAAAGCTGGTCTGGGCCTCCCGGGGCCTTATACCGAGGTGAGGGGGCTGAAGGCATCACCTTCAGTCGGCATGAGAGGGCACCACGGCGCCATCTCGCGTCGAAATGGAGTGTTGGGACACGGCAGAGACTCCTTCATCGCCCAAAAATTCCCAATCCTGGCTTCTTTGGGGCAACGTGGTGTCAACGGGATTATTCCTGTTGCTCAGAATACCACGACATTGCATTTCGAGTGGAAACCACGGTGCTGCACCTGATAGGGTGCAACTGGTGCTGCCTCGCCTAAGCCTCGGAGATAGGTGGTGGGGGCTGGGCACGCCTCTCTCCAGGCGCTTCGAGGCGATATCCCCTTGTATCCACACGTATATTAATTGTGTATCCATGGGTGGCACGCTACCCATGGTGGATCTAACATATTACTTATACATAAGCAATGTCATGTATATCCTGGAGAGCTACTCCGTTTTGATGATAGTTATTTATGTACTATTTATCGTATTTTTCGTCGCCCAGACTGTAGAATTCAGTTGTTTATTAAGCCACAAACTGCATTTCAGCAATCATAAGTCGTGAAGACCCTTGCTACTGCATATACGTCTTTTTCTATAGGTTTGTAAGATTTAAGTTGCAGAAAATCGGTAGCAAACGTAGTATTTGAGTGAGGCATTGTATGGGACGTAGTAATTGGTAAAGGTATTGAATGAGACGTAATAAATGGGTAAATGGGTAAAAGGGTAGATGGGTAAATGGGTAAATGGGTAAATGGGTAAATGGGTAAATGGGTAAATGGGTAACAGTTAGATCCAACATGGGTAGCACACTACCCATGGATACACTATTGACCTGCGACGTATGGTTGCAAGGAGAAACCTTCGATGACCCACTTCGATAGAGGCGTGTCCAACGCCGACCGCCCGCTTTCGTTAGAACGTCGTGGCTTCCTCGACGCAGTCTCGCCGCAGATACCCTTTCTGGGCCACACCAACCCCATCGGGGCCCCCAAATCTGCACCAGCCACCCGGCTGGCTGGTCACTCTCCCGTATAAGGATTGCCAGCCAGCTAAGGCGGCTGGCTTGCTCCTTAAAACAGACCGAAGCCAGCGCGATCGGGCTGGATCGTTTTCTATATAAGAGCCGATGGTTCCACTTGTTTTAGGGACCATCAACGAATACATCATCTCTTGAGTACTTGGCGTTAAAACAACAACAAAAGGATATAACAGTAAATGGGTAAATGGTAAATGGCAAATGTAGAAAAGAAAAGTAGATGTGTTGGTCATGTGAAAAAGCTGATCAAAATTCGGAATCATCCCAAACATTCTGGGTAATGACTCGACCTGCACTTTCGTCTTAGTATTTCATTGTTCGGCCCATGGCCAGAACTTGATACGTAGCAAAGTCCAATGTTTGTATAGTACCCTCCTCTAGTGAACTCCAACCCAATGAGGATTCATTTGTGCCTATCTGGAGGAAAAGCGTGGGGAGCCGGGCCACGTTCGGTGGGTCCAGGAGGTGCAAAAACGGTGGCCAGACCAGTGTTCACTGAAGAAGATTCTCGAAGTGCATGTACTAATGATTTTTCAGCTTTGCACTATGGATCTTTGAATAACTATAATTGTTGGTCATATCCAATTCCTGTGGAGACATACAATTGACATAAAAGGTCATTTGATTTTGGAAAAATTCTTCATTCAAAAGGACAAAAAAGGGAAACGATTGAATTAAAACGAGTCACGATAGTTTGTAAAGGAATTTGAACAAGACAAACGGTATTCATTCCTAGCAAAATAATTAGTGAAAAAATATCATTAAAGTTGTCTATGTTAGATACAATTAACCTGCGGGGCGCGGTTACAAGGGGAAACCATCGAGTCCCCACCTGGAGAGAGGCGTGTCCAATCCTGACCGAGTATCCTCGAGCCTCAGACGAAATGGCACCAGCGCCGTGGCTTTACCCAAATGCAACGTGGTGGTTTTCTCAGATGCAGGACAAATGCCGCCTCTGGCGCCACTTTGGCCTACGGATATGCCAGATTGGGACTTGTTGGGCCACTAAGGTGCCCCACCGTGTCTCAACACCCCACTTGTACCAATTATGGCGCCATCGTGCCCCCATGCCGGCTGAAAGTGGTGCAATCAGGTCCCCGCCTGGCCATGAGGCGTCCGACCCTCATGCGGCCCGGGCCAGTTTTTATCTATATAAGCTTGGACGATCACCTTTTTAAGTATCATCAACGAATACACCTCCTCACTCGTACTTGACTTTAAACAACTACAAAGAACATAACAGTCGTAAAAAGTTGAGTCAAATTTGGCCTCACTGAAACTTGCTTCTAATAGAGTACGTGGCCATTCCTAATGGGATTTCTGTCTGGACAAGTTAGGCACTTTGTGAGGCGAGTTCCTTTGTCGGCTCCAATTTTTCTTTGCCAGCGGGTATTTGGCCGGTGAAGAGTTAGGTGCTTCGTAGTTGCATACACCATTTCTGATAGCGCGCAGAGAATCTAAACGGGATAACTCCGTGTCCGCGTCATAAGTAGGCGCGCTCGGAGCCAGGAGGGCAGGTGGTGCGCCTTATATATTCGAGAGTGAGCCGTCACCATTCTTTAAGCCAAAGGAGCACTAGCCAAAGCCCAAGAGCAATATCCCCCAAAGAGAACAGCATACGCCATGAACAGGTACAAGAACCGGCAAATCGAGGCCAAATTAGTACTCGAGACTAGCTGAAAGCCGACTTTAGACGGACATTTGCCACTGCATGCAGAACCGTCTGCACATAATCTGGAGCGCTGCTATCATTAGTATCCTAAGATTTCCGAATGACCGTTTATGACCGATGCCCTCAAACCTGAGCCGGCATTCCTCACTTTAATATCTTTTCCCGGAACTCCCATGCCCCCCCAACGGGAGCTCGTAAGTGAGCTTGCATACCACGTATACCACATACCTGCATCTGCCGTTGTTTAAGCTGCACCATATATCCTGAAATATGTGAAGGGTTGCTCATCATGTTTACCGATGCATCCTCCATAAAGTAGTCTACACACAGTCTCTGGACTTCATCCAGAGCAGTCCCAAACACAGGCTCTCACATTTCAACACGCGGCAGGGGCATTTAGCCCGTCACGAAGGTGCATGCATTTATCTTCATCGAAGCTCTTATGGGATTGGCCACTCACCATCTATAGTGTTCCGACGCTGGGATAAAATGTGCTTATTTCCTTGAACTCCACTTCCGAATAATAGCTCACCTCGACTCCCACCCCCGAGCTCATCATGTGTGTATCTCAATACTACATCAACAGGCAGCCGCCGTAGGGAATATTGTTGCTTGTTTGTAGTCTGAGATTTATGCGGCTAATGTGCAGTACGTGCATGGCTTTGACTTGACACGGCGCCACCGGTCCGCTTAGCGCTGGGTGTGCGCGGAGATTACCATTTAAGAATAATACGGCCGTCTCACACTTGGTGCGGACACCTGCTCGATCAGGGAGACTTTCCGACGGAGGTAATTATCATGTAAGTATTAAACAAATATAAATATACAAGGGGAGCACTTTGTGCCGCCAGTACGAATATAAATCAAAATGCCACAGTCACGAATTGCGCCAGGGCCCCAACCAACTTCGGAGCCGGTACCACCTATTGAAACCGTGCAAAAAAAGGAATACTTCGAGTCTGATGCTGGCGATGGAACGAAAAGGGAAGACATGTATCTTCACGGCATTGCTTTGCTTCTTTGTCTTGCCTCAACCTGTCTCTGCTTATTTTTGTTTGCCCTTGACCAGCTTATCGTGGCAACCATTTTGAGTACGGTCGGAAACAAGTTCCATGCCACCAACCAGATTGGATGGTTGACTTCCGGGTTTCTCATTAGTATGCTGGTGTTGGTGGCCATATGGGGCAAATTAGCCATTATTTTTGGGCGCAAGTATACCATGATAGCCGCCATCATCTTCTTTGAAGCTGGCTCTTTGATGTGTGCGTTGTCGAACTCCATGAATGTTCTCATAGGGGGAAGAGTTTTGGCTGGTGTTGGCGGCGGCGGAATCCAGACGCTTGTGTTCATCTTGATCACCGAATTGCTCCCTATTCACAAGAGACCCTTGGGCATGGCCTTTGTCGGGTGTGTTTTCGCCATTTCGTCTGTTTTGGGTCCATTGATTGGAGGTGCCTTCACATCCAAAGTGTCTTGGAGATGGTGTTTTTACATCAACTTGCCAATTGGTGCTGTCGCCTTGGTGATTTTCTTCTTCACTTTCAACCCCCCAAGAGTCAAGACCGCTGTAAGAGATAAGTTGGGGTTGATAGATTATCTCGGGGTATTCCTCATGACCGCGGGCTTGGTGTTGCTACTTCTTGCTTTGACATTCGGCTCCAGCGGGGAGCACAAGTGGGGCTCCAGTGCGGTGATCCTTTGCTTCGTCCTAGGAGGTCTTCTCGTGGCCGGTTTCTGTGTTTGGAATTTCCTTTACTCGAAAAACCCTCTCATTCCGCTCGATGTGGTGCAATCCTATCAGACTGTTGCCGCCGGCTTAGTCTTGTTCGGGGGCTTCAGCTTTTTTATCAGCAGCGTTTTGTACCTTTCCATCTACTTCCAGGTCATTCACGATGCCTCTGCATGGAAATCGGGCGTGGACCTCTTGCCATGCATAATATCGGTTGTTGTCTCATCCATGTCCACTGGTATACTCGTCAAGAAGACCACGTATGTGAAACCATTCATTATCTTTGGCGCCTGTTCAGGGATGATCGGTATGGGGTTGCTCACTTTGCTTCTGGAGACTTCTAACCAGCACCAGAGGATCGGCTATCTTATTCTCGGCGGCGTGGGTATTGGTGTGATCATGCAAGCTGCCATCATCGCCGGTCAGATTACTGCTCCTAAAACTCCTGGGGGAATCCTCATGGCCACGTCTTTGATGAACTTCTTTCGTACGTTTGGGGGTGCCATCGCAGGCGCCTTGTGCGATACCGTCTACTCGACCACTTTTGTCAACAACATTGACAAAGACACTGCATTACAGTCCAGGGCCATTGTCGAAGAGCTCTCCAAATATGACTTGAAGGAGATCATCAAGAGAACCGATCTCGTGAAGCGCATGTCACCCGCAGCTAATTCATTCATCAAACACGAGCTCATGAAGGGAATCAGAAACACGTTTCGCATGAACTTAGGCTTTGCGGCGATTGCCATTCTAGCTAGTATCTTCGTGACCAACCAAAGACTTCCCGAAGAAACAAAGTCGCAAGACGATGCGACTGCCCAGCCAATCAAAGGCGAACATGAGGATGAGAGGGCTGCCGAGCCAGTCAAAAGCGAAGTTGAGTCGGAAGAGTCCACTTCCTCGCTGCAAGTCAAGACACAGAATGACGAGTCCAGGTTTTTGTAACGCCTCACATATTGTACATAGGAGAGAAGCATAATCACAGTCGAACCTCGCATAAATTATAACTTAATTTCTCAATAAGATTATTAAGCTTAGACTTATAAAAATATCTATCAAATCCTTTAGATATACTTTTGGGCTTGATGTCGCCACCTTTGGGCGATGATGGCCGTACCCCTTAACCGCCCAACAAGTCCCAATATGGCTTAGCTATAGGCTAAAGTGGAGTCTGAGGCGGGAAGGTCCTGCGTCAAGGCGGAAGACTGTAATGAGCAATGTCCAACCATGCATTAAAAGATCAGCGAAATTCCAAAGAAACCTACCCTATGGGAATACTCCTTCATAGAAGTCAACCCGCAACGATAAATCCGAAGCAAACCAGCATATTTGGAGTTCCGAAGATGCATCTACAACCGAGGTTGGTTGAAAAACTTCCTCAACTGACAAGTGCACATGCGTCTCTGCCAAAGGCCTCCGGCAGAGTTCCGGAACGAAGCCTGCCACTGCAGGCGACCGACCCAATGGTCTGAAGAAAATCTAGTCATCGAATTGGGTCGTTCGTGGGTTGGATATTGCGTGTCGGATAGTTCGTTTTGACCGGCACCCGATTCTGTTCTTCCACTTCACCAACTACAAGAACACGAAAGGCCTCTAATGCTCCAGCCAAAGGGGCCGGTCTGGATCCCTCATTGTATCAAGATGGCCCATGTGTAGTGCACTACGCAGCGACTGGCGAATTTAGTGACGGAAACCGCAAAATCCCCAAGACGGACACTTCTGCCCAGGCGATTTGTATTACAAAAGCGTTCAATGTTCATATTACTTATAAATCACCAGTGTAAAAGGCGAGTAGGGAAATTTGGGAGGTGGAAATTATGGGGTATGGGTCCCTCCGGTAAAGTCCCCACGAGATACATGATTGCGTCCTTGGTAAATTGTAAAGAGTATCATGGTGTCGACATGCGTCAACATAGCAATAATATCATCCACCTCTGAAACATCACCTTTGGAACATCACCTTTGGAACATCACCTTTGGAACATCACCTTTGGAACATCACCTTTGGAACATCACCCTCGGAACATCACCTTTGGAACATCTCCCTTTTTGAACGTCATGACGCCCATTAGCTGCGAAGATACAATACCCCCAAGAATTTGGAGAGAAGCTAAGTGCCCATGAACTGGGTTTAAATTACCAACAACGCATAGGTATATTTTTTTAAGAGCCAAAGAACCGTTGTAGACGCAGAGAGTGGTCAGGATAAAGATAGAGTAGCCTAAAGCTCGAACTCTAATGTTCTCATTATGAGTTATTAACAGTTATATATTTAGAGTATGAATTAGGAAACATAAACCAATATATTCATTACTCGGAGTCAGAATTACTGATGATGACCAAAACCAAAAAAAATAGATACCGAAGCCGCTGTCTCATCACTCTCCGCCTCATACATTGATTAAGCCACATGGCCAGGAATAGCGCAACTGTGAGGGTCAAGACTCCAGAAATCAATGGGGGTGTACTGGGACCATCATTACACGCACAAGGTTTGACGAAGATGGTATAGCATAAGGAAGTATTACAATAGCAAGAACCATAAATTAAGAAGTTCTGGGAGAGAGACAGGGACACATGGCTTCCTGACACACAGTGTCATACTCTTAGATTCTACGCTAACTACATTAACAATTCCTGATTAGTGAGAATCCACCACAGGATTCAATCAATGTCTGCTCTTAAATACCCCCAATTGAAGCTGTCGATATGAAGATGCATTAATTATGCAATTAGCACCTAATGTGCAGAAGGCTTGGCGATCATCTATGACACCCGGCTCCAAGCTGGCTACTGAGTATTGCCTCCGACAACGCCATTGGCACTCTAGAGCATTCTCCATTGCTCAATGTACCTGTATCCATGAGTGTATGTGCGTGCATCACTCAAATGTCATCGTGATCGTCTTGGTCTTCATCGGCCCCACCCATGTCCTCGTCATCCGACTCCGAGTCGTCATCCGTTTTCCCGGGGTCCACACTCATTAAGGTCTCCGTGGCCAGACCCTGGTACTTTCTGGCAATACGCGATGCGCCGCCTACGCTCGAGGCCTTGGCCCGGGCGGCTTGCTGGAGTTCCTGCACCTCCTGTTGGAACGAGGCCCGTACTGACCGGTTGCTGAGACAGTCCCACATCTTTAGCGAGCCGGCGGTTCCGCCAATCACCAAGTTTCCGGCGACCTCGTGGTCGGGGGCAAATGACGTGGATAGCACGTTGCCAACGTCGAAGTCCCGTGACAACACCATTGTGGGCCCACCCTTCCCATCTGTTGGGCACCGCCATAACTTCGTCACTTTTTCGTTCATGGCCGACGTCACAAGCATACCTGGAACGTTCGGGTTGACATCCAACGACGAGATGCTGCCGTCGTGGGCATGAAGCGTCCACAATGGCTTCTCCTGCACCCGCACGTCGAAGCAGTATACGTTGCCGTTGTCTGTTCCGCAGTAGAAGATTTCTGGTTGTGCTCCCCACCGTACATTCTCCACTTCCTGCCCGGACCCGACGTAGTATGATTTGGTCATCTGTGCCTCATCCGAAATCCTCACGTCCGTGATGGCGCACGCTCCATTGTACCCTCCTGTCAACAAGATGCCTTCTTCCAGAGGGTGCCACTGTGACGTGCTGACGACTTTGCCCTCGTGGATTTTGTCAAACGACTTCACCACACTCCCGGTGGCCAAGTCCCATAGCTTAACGGTGGAGTCTGCTGAAGTGGACGCCAAGACATTGCGGTGGATTTTGTTGTGCGCCAATGACAAGACGGCGTCGGTGTGGTGGGAGTGCACATGGCCCTTGTTTTTGGCCTTGGATTTCTTTTTCTTTTTTGTCAACGTCTGGAACGAGTTCGACGATGGCGCCTCGCCCAAAATGACATCAGGGAACGCCTTATCGAGCGAGTCCAAGTCCCATATCTCGATCTGCGGCTCGAACGTAGCAATGGCTGCAAAATTGCCCACGTTTTCCTGAGAGTTTCCGGCACTGGGCCTGTAATTGATCCACTCCACGCACAATGGAAAGGAGGGAAGCATCAAGTCGTGATGCACATACAAGCTGGACTCCCGGATCATGCCATTGGCCACATCTGGGTCCAACTTGTCGCCTTCTTCCTCGGCGCTTCCTGCAGGCGCACCAGCTCCGTCATCGTACACATAAACATCCAAGTACAGCACATCATCCTCGGTCCGGGTAGCCAAAACCAAATTGTCCGTGGGGTAGATCTGTAACTCCTTCTTGTCTTCCTCCTCCTCTTGCTTGGTTGGAAGCGTAAGGTATGGGTCATCGCCCTCTTCTCCGGCGTGGAACTGTGCTTCGTTGGACAAGCCCGGAAAAAAGGCCACTTTTTCGCCAGTCTGCTCATCATCCTCGTCGTAAGTATCAAGGTCATACTCCTTCAAATCATCGTCGATTTCAGCGTGCGACTGGAGGGAGTTTTGGTTCTTTTGAGCTTCGGCCAAGTCCTCCTTGGCATCGCTGAGCTCAAGTTTGGCCATCAGCGTGATTCTTTCCATTTCCGCGTCATCAAGCTCGTATTTCTCGGGGAACTCTGCAGCAAAGCCTCTGGGGACCCAGCAACTGGAAGAGATCATTTCGGGTTGGGGCTGGTGGAGATGGATTTCGCGATGGCTTAAAATCTTTCGGGCGCGAGTATGCAGGAGGCACATGCCACCATCATGAGCACTCCACTTTAACCTGGTGTAGCGGGATATCAGTGCCAAGGGCTTTGGAAGCGGCTCTTGGAACTTTGACTTTCATGCCGGATTATCACTAGCCTAGTAGGTTGTCTAGAAATCCTTCGTCGTTGCGTTCTGCACTCAGCGCACGAGGTTCAGGCTTGGCAGCGCTCGCAGGCTCTTTGAGTTCCGCGGGCTCTTTGAGTTCCGTAGAGTCCTTCTTTGAGGCGCTGTTTATTTGAATGTTATCCAATTGCTCAAGGAGTTCAAGAGGATTAGATGCGGGAGCCTCTGGAGGAACGTCTTGGGCGGCGTAGCCAAGCAAATCGTCTAAGTCTTGGGTGGAGACGGAGTCGGTATGCCGAACCTGAGAGAGCTTTGCGTTTAAAGCTGACATTTGCTTAGCGTCGTTGGAATTGAAATTGTTGATCTCGAGGTAGGCCGGCGTCTTCGGAGCCGTGTCGCCGAACTTGCGCTTAATCAGGTCACGGAAGCGAGCGTCCAGAAACTTCTTGGAGCGTTCCACGTGCTCTTTCATTTCAGCTTCGCTGAGCTCACGGGCCGATTGCGGAGCAGGTTTGGGAGTCAAGTCGTGGAGGCTCAGGCCGATCTTGAAGCCGTGCAAATCGTCGGCGTTGAAATGGTCGAGCTTGACCGCGCGCTTTTCGGAGACCGTATTGTAGTCGTGGGCCTTCACGGTAGAGCGATAGTCGCTCATGCCGTACTCCTCGAGTAGGTTTTCCGAGGCGTGGTGCTTGAGAAGCTCGCGCGGCTTTTGCAGACCAAAGTCCGAGACAATGAACTCGCCGAGCTTCGTTTCGAGATCGGCGATATCGAGTTGCTCGGGCTCCTCACGCAGCGGTTCCTGCGGCACTTGCGCCGGCCGAGTGCCCAAGTAAATGCCATCGGCGTGGGCTTCCAAAGGCTCTTCCACAGGCCGTTCGAGCTGGCCGCGGATGGTGGCTAGGATCTGCGTCTTGAGGTTCTTCTTCTCCTGGAGGGGAAGGTTGTCTTCGGAAATGTTCGGGTAGAAGTGGTTGAGGATCACGTCATCAGTTTCGGTCCACTCGTCATCGTCGTCGCCGCTTCGGATCTGGCGCAACCACAAGTTTTCGTCAGGGGCTGACGTCCTCTTGGCCGACCACTTGCGGCGGGGCTCCTCCTGGCGCTTGGGTTGCGAGAGGTTGTGTTTACGGAGGTACTGGACCTTGGCCTTGTGATCCCATTTCGACTTGTTGAGCACCATGGGGAGCGGTCGATGAGATGTCACGATAGATGTCACGATATCGCTGTAGATTTCACGATGTCGCTGAAGATTTCACGGTGCCGCTGAAGATTTCACGATGTCGCTGAAGATTTCACGATGTCGCTGAAGAT